>JALLPB010001004.1:0-11743 GCA_036939975.1 Cyclostephanos tholiformis | reverse complement strand
TATGATGGCTTGAGGTCAATCACGTAGGGAACTGAAAAAGATATAAATAAATTGCGAAACACATCATGAGGAAACACAGAATAAACAATTGAGGGCTCTAAAAAAAACAAAACAAACGACAAGGTGGACACTCCATTCAAACGTGGGGGGAAGTTGGGGGGGAAGCACTGGTGTTGACATTGGTTGGTCTATTGTCATCCCCGCGTGTATGGTGGGATAGGATGATGGGGCATTTGCCTCAGATGTTGACCCCATCGTGGTGGTTGTCGTCATTCCTTCTCGTCGCGCGGCCCTCGAGGTTGACATGGCTCTCCTTCTCTCCATCGCGGTCACATTTGTAGGTAAATGTGTGTGCGAGGGGGGAGAAAGAGTATCGTCCCTGCGCGTATGGTGGGATAGGACAACGGGGCATTCGTCTCGGACATCAATCCCATCATGGTGGTTGTCATTCCTTGTCGTCGCTCAGCCCTCAAGGTTGATGCCATGACAGTGGCAGGGGCCGACAATGTCATGATCGTTGTTGTTGTTGTTGTTGTCGTCGTCATCATCGTCGTAGTGGTCGTCGTTCCTCGTCATCGCTCAGGGCCGTGACAGTGGCAGGGGCCAACGATGTCATGATTGTCATCGTTGTTGTCATCGTTGTCATCGTTGTCGCATCGGCATCATCTCCGATCATCGTGGCTGGCAACAACGTGCCGATGATGATGTCACGGTGGGATGATGGTACGCACGAAAGCGACGTATTGTCATCCATCCCTAGCATCGTTCTCCGGAGACGATGAAGATGATGATGACAACGACGACGACAACAACAACAATGATGACGACAACGATGAAATGCACGTATTGTACTCGGTGAGGAGCGAATCGAGGGACCGGGGTGGCAGCGGTCATTTCTGTCCAACGCTTGTCCCCACAACTCATTGTCGCCAAACCAAAAAGGACTTACCAAAATAGTTGTCGTTGTTGATATCAAAAGAGTAGTAGGGAGGCAGAGGCGGCAGGAAAGTGTGTGGTGAAGATGGTGGCAGTTGGGCGTGGAAACGAGCTCACGTTGTAAAAATAAAATCTGGGAAAGTGACACTGACTGTGACACAAAAAACAGACAAGCCCGGATTTTTCGAACAGAAATGAAAATAAACTTGTGTGTTATAAAATAAATAGGTAAAAAAATTATTCTTTTTACTAACAGTTATAAATGTGCTTAAATAAATAACTTCATAAATAATGTACAATATAATTGTAGACATGAGTTTTGATACAATTAATTGGATCAATAAATAATAATAATGATCAATTGACCAATTAATTGCTGTTAACAACTATTAATTTGTACATTTGTACAATAAACAAAAGAAAACAAACAAGTAAATTTGATCTGTAGATCAAATTAATTTTGCGAGATCAATATTTGGTCATTCAGAGGTTGTGTTTTATTTTAATTGGGTGATCTCACTCAGGGATCACCTAAATGTTTCTTTTCCTATGGAGGAGGCCAACTAGAGGTAAGTTGTTGTTCTTTTTGGTGATATATGTCGTAGATAATAGGTAATAATAATTATGCTAGATATTTAGTTACACAAATTGCAAAGAACTTCTCGCTCAGAAAACCGTTGGTTTTTTTCATATAGGAATTAATACCAAAAAGTGATCCAGCTAGGATGAGAACCAGTCTAAAAAGCTACATGTATGGTTTAGGTAAGTTGAATGGCATTTTTGCAACTGGTCGAAAATCCCACCTGCGATGAGGAGGGATTGACCGGCCAACAATCAAAATGATCAGCCATTATGCAACAATCAAACAGTGTGGCAATAGCCCAATGAGAAAAAAAACAATAAATGAGCAAATTAGTTACTTTTTATGTCATCTCTGGCCCCCAAAGCCCCATTAAGTAGGCAATTAGAGCAATATATGACTATGTTTCAAATTTGGACGATTCCCCCCCCTTGTAAAGCATGCTGGCGCTTTCCTCACCTGTGGAATTGGACAAAGCCACATGACACATTGCAAGGGGATGGTATGACGTGGCTACCGGTGCTGGGGGGTTGGCGCCAGATGACGGCAAGGGGTCGAACGAAGGGCCGTCATTGTGGGGTTTCGGCCATAGTCCCATTTTGCTCACTACCTGCATGCCTTTTGAGCCATAATTCCTACGTAGTCTCCGGTAAGTTTTTCTACGCAGGGCTCAAAAGGCTCATTTTATTCTACCATTGCTGCCGTGGCATAAGAGACACCTCCCATGAATTCCTTTTGGTCAACAAGTGTCCCTGTGCAAAATTAAACGGCGGATTCTGATACTCCGTAGAATTTACTATCGGAATCAGATCTTTAATTTTGCCCAGGGACACTTTTTGACCAAAAGGAATTCAAAAGCAAAATGGCGGGAGGCGTATCTTATGCCCCGGCAGCAACGGTAACTATTCTACATGTTGTTGGTGGACAGAATAGTTATTAAAATATTATTTTATGAATGGTTTGCTCCTTACCATGGGCAAATTTCAATTGCTATTATCATTAGCCGGCGAATTCGTCAGATCGATCAATCCCTCCCTGCTAGACTCGCCTCCGCCCGCCATCGAACGATCAGGTCACGATGTGTGCTATCTCGGCCCGAACGGAGAGGACTCGCACGATCGCGTCGTTTACTGCAGGGACCTAATGGAGGGTCATCGCGCAATGGTCGGGAGTTACTACATCCATCCTGAGCGTCACGTCATCGAATACGTCGCCGTCGTCGTCATATCGCTCGTTATTATACGGACGGTACAACCAGCGTTGTCTCGGCATCCGAAGGAGGAGGTCATCGACTTGAATCCTCCCCCACTCGTCAAGATCATCACGACCTTCATATACGCGTGTCAGCTCGCGTACAAGCTCATCGGATATCCCGGTAAAATCCTCATGATGGGGATGCCGTGCAACGTCATTTGGACGATGTACATGGCGCTTTGCTACTTCCCATTGAGGCCGCGGGCCATGCACGTCATATATCAGCTCATGATACCCTACACCATCCTCGCGATCGTCGCGGTGGCCACGCCGGATACGTCCGACATCACATTGTGGATGGAGGTGCCATTCTTCTTCTTCATGCATTACGCCCTAATAGCGTACCCCGCGTACTTCCTTTGGAGCGGTCGGATATCCGCCTTGTCGTTCATTGGCGGCGGCACCGCGGCGGCGACGGCCTTCCTCGGGTGGTGGATCCTAGCGTGCGCCTACTTCGGACTTTTCTACTTCGGCGTGGCCGTGCCGCTATCGCTGGTCTGCGGGATAAATCTGAATTACATGCTATCCCCCCCCCCGACGCCCGGGAACTTCCTTTCCGGTCCGAACTTTCGCTTGTTGTCCACGCTCGCGTGCGCGTTGGCCTTTTTCGTCTCTCAGTTGTTGGTTACGTCCGCGGCGCTGTTTGGTAGATGGGCGGGCAAAGTACTGCTTTCGGTATCCAAGAAGAGAGTTTGATCAATGTGGCGGAGCCGTGTCCATCCAGGTGCGTTTTATTTAAGGTGGATTGGACTGGAAACTGGAGAATGCGATTTGTGGTTAGACTGCGATTACCTACTGAGGTGTCGAGCTGGTTGTGATGAGTAAATAATACCTTAAATTCTATCACACCATAAATCGGACCATCGGACTCGGCGCTATCATTTATCACTGTGCAGCCATGCGCGCCTCCAGGTCCTTCTTTTCATCATCATCGATCCACCGTTGGGAGAGGGTAGACGTCGCAGGCCATGGCCTCCCCCCAACTTCTTCCACTGACACGCCATTCTCGCGCGCGATGATGGCCCTCACCCTGCATTCGCAATTGTAGTTTTCCCTATCCCCCTGGCAGTGTCCCATCCCGGCCCGCGTGCGTTTGCGAATCGCCTGACTCGAATCGATGGGAAGACTCCGACGCATGGCCCTCACGACCTCTAGCTCCGTAACCTTTTCGCATTTGCATATGACGTTGGATGCCATTATGTCCTCCTCGGCATCAGTGCCATTGCTGTCGTTCTTTCCCACTGGGCCCATCCTGAGTCCTTTCATGCCGTCTTTGGGCGTGATGATCGGCGCTCGATTAGGATTGAAGCTATCGTTCGGAGGCGTCTCGAGACCCGCCTCCCGCAGCAACCGAACAACTTCCAGTGCGATGGCCGGCGATCCGGCAAGGCCGGGCGAGTCGATCCCAGCGACGTGGATGAAGTTGCCATCCTTGGCGGACGGCTCGATGATCCAATCCCCTCGCGAGCTTTTTGCACGTGCCCCGCAAAACCCGTGTATTGTCTCCCTGGGATCGAAAAAGGGACACAATTGCTTGCATTTCGACAAAATATACTCCTGCACGCTCTCGCGGGACATCTCCCTCGCCTCCTCAATATGCACGTCCCTCGCCGTCGGGCCGAGGATAAGATTTCCCCACAGTGTCGTTTGGACCAACACGCCCTTACCCAACACCGGATCGGGACACGGGAATATGGTCCGGCTCGCGAGGTGGCCCTGATTCCTATTCAGGAGGAGATAGTCACCCAATCGCGGCTTGATGTAAAAGCTATCATCGCCTATCATCCGCGCGATCTTGTCGCTCGCGCCGCCGGCGCAGTTGATTACGTAACGGCATCTCACGGTCTCGATCCCGACGGTCACGCCCCCCACCGCATTCCACGATCCGGACCCGCCCGAGAACATGTCCGTCACGCCCACCTTGCCGACATCGCCCGTGCCCACGGGTGGGGGACACTTGTCGACGATGTCCTTCAGCGACGAAGGTACTCGTCGTCCGCCATTCCCACCGGGAGGAGGACGGAATAGAAGGACAGCGGCGACCAAGAGGACGAATGTACTCGCCACGGCGCTCCTCATACGAGCATCATCGTCGACGTTTCCGTCCATCGCCATCATCACGCCCATCCCCGCGATAACAAGCGACGACACTGCAATGCCGGACCTGTAAATCGTGGTGATGGCGGACCAACATCCTCCATTGCCTTTGCCGGCGGGTTCGCTCCCGTCGACGGACTTGCCCATCCTCGACCTGGCATCGACGTAATCCTTCGGCTCCCAGTGTCGTACGGTCACCTCGAAGGATGATGATCCGCCTCCTCCACCCCCGTCCACTCGCTTGATGTCCGTCACCTCCCTACGTATGCGCAATTCGACGCCGTTGTCGACGGCGTTCTCGATTAGTGCGATGGCGAATTCGTACGGGATAACGTTACCGGCATCGGGGGAATAGAGCGCAGCGATGGCTATTTTTGGTGGGAATAAAGGGAGGTAGGACGGAAGGGTTGAAGGAAGGAAGGGGTGAGGTGGCGGGTCAACGCAAAGAACGAATGACGACGGGAGAAATAAAAACGACGATGATTGGAAGAAGGGTACACCACAAAGCTATCATCATCATCATCATCATCATCATCATCATCATCATCATTAACGTCATCATAACCTCTGAACTCACCCTTCGGGTTCAATGCAGGTTCCATCTCGAACAATTCCTCTTTTTCCACGATCCTGAGTCTCTCGACTCCGTTCTTCCGTCCCCTTTCCATCAATTCGTCGAGGACCCTCCTCTCCTTCTCGTTAGTCGCGATCACGAGGGATCCGTTCATCTGATATCCAAATCTCAATTCGCGATCCAATTGGGGGAACATTTGATTGCCGCTCCAGCAGAATTTCGCGTGTTGACTACCTGGCGCATCGTCGTATCCAGCGTGGACGATGCCGGAGTTGCCCTTCGTCGCCCCCTGCGACACGTCGTCGGCCGATTCGAGCAGTAGGGTACTAAGACGATAACGACTCAGCTCCCGCGCGATCGCACCCCCGATGCATCCGGCTCCCACGATGACGACGTCGTAGACGAAATCGTCGTCCGCGCGCACCCTTGCAGCGTTCCTCGATCGCGAGCGCGGACACGTCGATCGCGTGGCACAGCCGGAGCAATCCGATGGATTCGGCTGATACGTCCCCGCGCAGTCCTCGAGGTCCACCCAGTGGCCGGCATAGTAGGCTCCCTTTACCCCTATCACGAATACGCGGTTTAGGCGGAGGAGTGGGACGAGGCGGATGAATGAACGATATTAAACGCACGAGACGAAACGACTGGGAATTCGCAAGCACACTCTCCGAGAAAACGGACGCACCGTGCTGTGGTAACTTTCGGACTGCTGGCCCCGACATGGACGTTTTTCTGCTGTTGTTGTTATGGTTCTTGTTTTTAGGCAATCAATATAAATTGTATTAATTATTGCACTTTCGGTCCACAGTAGTTGCGGGCGGCTATGGCAATCATTCCGGGCGGGTGGGGGGCGGGGTGATGTTTGCTTCACAACATGACCATCAAAGATTCCTGGTGGGGTGTCAATGATGGCGTGTGCGGAGCGATCTCCCAAAATCGTAGAAAAACATACTGTAGCATAGGTAGGAATTCCCGCTCAAAAGGCTCTTGGTAGTGAGCAAAATGGGACCTACCCCACTATGACAGCCTTTTGAGCTTTGCATAGAAATACATACTGGAGCATACGTAGGAATTCCCTCTCAAAAGGCTCTGATAGTGAGCAAAATAGGACGATGGCCAAAACCCTCTATGATGGCACTTCGTTCGATACCTTGCTGTTGTCTGACACTGACCCCCCGGTAGCGATAGCGGTAGCCACATCACACCATCCCCTCACATGTGTGTCGTGGCTTGGTCCGATTCCACAGGTGTGGCGAGCGCCAGCATGCTTTACCGCCAGAAGGGGGAAATTAATTGTCTGAATTTGAAACATCATCGTGTATTGATCTAAATGCCTAATTGATGGGGCTTTTGGGGGCCAGAGATGACAAAAGTAACTAATTTGCTTATTTAATGTATTTATTATTGTCGGGCTATCACCATGCTATTTGATTGTTGCATTGTGGCTGATCATTTTGATTTTCCGGGCAGTTGATCCCCCCTCATTGCAGGTGGAATTTTCGACCAGTTTGTGGCTTTGATAAACTGGAATCGCCCCCCCTGACACGATGGAGGGACCCCAGCGCAGTTCCCCCATCTAAATACAACGGGGAATCGATCCCCTCCACTCTGATTCAGCACACAATGCCCGATCCCCATCAAATCCCCGATCGGACAAATGAGGTCTTGGGAGCAGGATCGTAATGTAACAAGCATTCTGCTAAATAAAAAAATTGTCCATAAATGCCAAGCTCAAAAGGCTCATTTTTCTATAAAAATATATTACTTTAAACCTATCCCACAACCCCCCAAAAAGCACGTTCCCCATGTCCCTGTCACAAGGACATGCCAACCTCAAGCGGGGGAGATCGCCAAAAACAGCGCTGGGGGGTAGGTACCTACCTAGTAGTTTAATTTTTTAAACAAACGCAAATCCGGTTGATTTTTGCGCCCCCACATGTTATTACTATATTGAACCGCAACCATGGTCGACTCCACACCACTCATCGACGAGGCTCTTCCGTCGCAGGGAAAGATGGGACATCGAGTTCTATGTTGCTGCGACAGCCGAAAGGCGGTGATAATTCTGAGTACCGTCGCGATCGTGACGAACATCGCAGTCCTAGTCCTATCGGCCGTGCCCGGAAGCGGCGTCGTAATCGAGGGCTGGTGGTCGATTGCGATTTCCATAACCTCCATCGTCTTTTACACGTTCGTTATCGGGGGCGCGATCAAGTACCATCGTTGCGCCGTCACGATCTGTCTCATCTGGGAAATGATTTCCCTCGCACTCGTGATCCTTGCGTTTGCATTTACCGATTGGGGTTCGTCGGCGGAAGACGACGAGAAATATTCGACGATTGGTACCTTTGCCTGGGAAATTATCATCAGGGTTTTCGCAATATACGCCTTCGGGACATTTTTACGTGAGGTTAAATCTGGCATCATGTCCCCCGAGACTCATGGTCGCGAGAAGTATTCCTGCTGCTGCAATGTCTAGATAGTCGCCGCAACACCGGCAGTTATGAGCAAGTCCAAGGGAAGAGTAAGGGTGTTTGCATGCTCCGGTGGGGAGGAAGATAATTTTAAAGATCTTGCTAGAAACGAATACAGCTGGGCAGGCGTCAACGACATCTAACACGGATTGCTCCTCGCTGATGGCTGAGTGGCTTGTCGATGTCGACCAAGTTTTTCGATGCAAAATATCATTATTTAGAGTAAAAATTACAGTTATGCCTTATCATGTGTTGACCTTCACCGTAATAATGAACGTAAACGTTGTGGAGTTGCAAAGCTGGAGAGATGTCGATGGACAAATTTTGTTCCAAGTCAAGCTAAATGCAAAAAAATAAAAACGAAGAAGCCGACGAAGAAAATCTGCTGAATGCATCAATAAGCAGATATCAAAAATCTGAAATCAGTTGGAAGAGCGTGGTTGATCATCGGAATGGAGTTTGAGATAGCGGTGGTGCAATTATCAAATCCCTCTCCGGGGTCGAAATTCATCACAAATACGAAACAGCGTAAATTCTGTCCTCGTTGCTGGGAGTCCCGAACGTGATACCAATGACGTCAAAGGAACATTTGCTATGCCGTTACATGAAGTTCGGGGATTATCAACATAGCACTCTCAAATAATGTGCATCTGGTATTGTTGACCGGGTAAGGCTATGGCTAGTTCTTCTCGATCCTGCCATCGTCGATTGCGCAGCCGCCACCCAGCCATATTCATTAAGTCTCACTGTATTTTCACGCGTGTCGTATTCCATCCTCATCCGAATAATGGTCAGAGAAAATTCACGCGCATAACGAAAATTCTCATGCGGAGTGGCAATTAGTGAAGGGATACGAAGGGGCAGCTGTGATTCTATTCGGTCCAACTCTACGCTCGAATTCTGATGATGATCCGGGAATATTCGGTAGTTTTCTTCTCAACTTCGCCTAGAAAGGTTTCTGTGGCCATGACCAAGGCTCCGCGTTCCAGGTGAGGAGTTTTGGTGGCGAAGACGAATTTAGCTGGGATACATAGAACAAATGAAAGTGTACCGATAAAATGAAGAATTAAGTATTCGGCATACTAGTTTCAACAAGAGGGATTTCCATTATGCCCACCCAATCGTCTGTAGACGCAAAAAACTCAATGACAACACATTATGCAACAATTCCGGGGGGGTTTGGGATGGAAAGAACGAACACCGTTCGATGATCATTTTATCCATTCGTCGAACCAACACTCTTGGACGACACCTGCCGTCGGAACCCCTGGACTCCTCGCGGCCGCGACGCGGCTAATCAGGAGAAATTCCCCATCTTCTCTCCGTCCTTAGTTCTTGCATCCGGGACATCCGGGCACATCGCCTGGCTTGGGATTCGCCGCCCTCTCCTCGGCGTCGGCCTTCTCGGCCATCATGATCGCGAAGCTGACATCGCCGCGGACGGGATCCTTGTAACGGGGCTCGCCGGGGTAAATTCCGGACGCGTCGGGAGAGTTGGACTTGTAGGTCTCGAAGGGGTTGAAGTTACGGGTGGAGCGGGGGGAGTTGGGATCCCACTTATTGTACAAGGCCGTCTTCGCGACGTGATCGTAGAGCTTGCCGTCGTACTCGCCGTACTCGAAGTTGAGCTTGGTGGGCACTCGCGCGTGCTGGGCGGGGACGAAGGCGGATGCGGATGCCACGAGGGCGATGGTAACGATCTTGGTCAACATGGTTGATTGATGCTATCGTGGGAGGGAAGAATTATGTGATCCGAGCTCGACCTTTTATATTTTATTATTATTTATGACATCAAGGGCACAAATCCATTCGGACGTCACTCTATCTCTGAGGGACGTGCGTACGAAAATTTTGACTTCCCGCCTCAATGAAAGATATGTATCGAAGGTCAGACCTTATCGTCTCCTTCCCACCCGCGGCCCGTCCCGACAGACAGGGACCTTCAAGGAGAGTCAGGAAATAAAATACCTAAATAAAAAAATGGTCTCTCCTCGAGACCACGCCATCGCACCGAACCGTTCCTGAAAGCACATTTCTCTATCTCTCTGTTCAGCAATCACATAGTAAAAGGATGGAAGCTTCCGTCAGAGCTCCGGCGAAGCGCCACCCCTTCCTTGCCGTGATGGTCGCGGTGGCCCTTGCCATTATCTCGTCGTCGACCTCATCCGTCGTCGTGGAGGCCTTCGCCACTACCCCCTTGCCGCGAGGGTCGCCATCCTCCTCCTCCTCCTCCTCAAGCCTCGGCGTGAGCATCGGATTGGGTCCCGAGAGCGACGACGGATCCTCCGCCACGAAGAACAAGTCCGAGGTCGGCGACGTCGACGACGACGACTCCGAGTCCTCGAAGAAATTCGGCAAGTCGTTCGACCCCTACGATCCCGAAATCGTCATACGCGGCGAGGACGGTCTGCCCCTGCCCCACATCACCGACTTCGAGCCATACCGCGAGTCGCGAATGTCGTCATCGGACAAGGCCGCCGATGCCTGGTTCAAATCCCTGCTCGAGAGCGGGGGGGGGGATGTGTTCCTTGGTCCGGTATCGGCATCGCACATGGACAGGCTGATCACGAAGGCCGAGCTAGTCGACGAGCCGGTATTGCGATACGGAGAGGACGAGGAGTGGACTCCGTACGTGAGTCGACGCCTGCCCACGAGTCCGCTGTATCCCGCGTACGGTCTCGAGACCTACGGCCTGCCGGTATTGCGACGGGGGGCGGAGGCGTGGAAGAACTTCGACGTGAACGGCATCGTATCCGTCGATTACTCGACTAGGCCCCTGGGCATAGGTACCGATCACGACATCGAGGAGGACCGAAGGGATAGAGTGATTACCTCGTTGAGGGATAAGGGCGCGTGGCTGGAGGACGACATGTGCGCCGCCCGCCTCGTTTACGTCAACGGACGTTTCTGTCCCGGATTGAGCAAGCAGACGGATATGGCCAAAAACCTCGATCGTTCCCACTTCGAATCGGGCATGGTCGATGAAAGGACGCTGGAATACCTCGTGCGCCTTCCAGACGGTTTCACAGACAGGCTTGCCACCAACGTACCAGACACATCCGCCAAGGGTCCTTTAACGTCGTACATGAAATTGAGTGGACCGGATCACAACATCGGCAAGGCCACGTCCCAGTTTGCCATCAACGGCCAGCAGGGCACAGCGGCATTCGCGGCATTGAATTCCATCAAGGCGGGGTGCATCACGTATGTCAAGCCATCAGTCGCGGCCTCGGGGGGTGAGGGTGGGGGTGAGGGTAAAGGGGAAGGGGGAAGGAGCGCCTCCTCAGCCGGTCCTCATCGTCAATGCGCAGACCCCCTCTGGTGGGGGGATGAATGACGTGGAATCGGACGAAGAGGTGAGGAGGGGGGCAACAGTCCACACCCGCATGCTCGTGGTGGCCAGGGAGGGCAGCGTCCTATCTCTCACCCAGATGTGCGTTGACCTCGACGATGACAATGTCATCGCATTGTCGTCTTCATCATCATCGTCGCCTCAGCCCACGCTCGTGAACGGGTACACCCAGATATACGTCGGCCGCGACGCCAACGTCACCCACACCTTCCTTGATGAGTCGGGCGGGATCATCACTCCCGACGTTGACATGTCCAACAAGGAGGCATCCGCCTTATTCACTCCATCCTCCATCAACGACGACAATGGTAGCACTGCATCAATCCTCCTTCCATGAGACATAAAATCCAGACGTCCGGCATTGCGCAGCAACGCCAACTTTCAGGCAATCAATGTCCACGTCGTCGGCGATAATGGGTCCTACGCCTCCACCGTAATGGAAATAGGGGGGTGCGGTTAATCCTGACATGAGCCGT
>JALLPB010001003.1:0-11754 GCA_036939975.1 Cyclostephanos tholiformis | reverse complement strand
TCAGAGGGAACCAAGGCCGTTACCAAGTTCTCCTCCGCGTAAGCGAATGATGAGTGCTGAAGAGTTATTTTGATGACAGCTCAACAAAAACAGGATTTTATAAAATCCGCCCTATTATCAAAGGTCAAAACGTCTTTCATCTAGTTTTATTGTTCGATGCTTACGATGTCAATGTTAGTAGCCCCGTTTAATGGATGCACTGCATTTCTATTCGTGTATGACACAAGAAATGCAAAAGAGCGACATCTATCGTTTAATTCCTGCTAGCATCATTCAATCGAATGGATCGCTCTCATATGTCCTCCAATGAATCGCTCTCATAATATGTCCTCTAATGAATCTGGAAGGTTTCCATCGTAAATTAATTCCATCAACTCTACTGCACTCCTCATTCCATCGCCATCTCTTGTCCTTACGTCGCACCTTTGCCAAGCTACCAATGATGCAAACGTCCCCGCCACTTGTGGGGTTACTCTCCATGCCTCGTCTCTACAAAGTTGTCGTTTTATCGTATGTCCCCAAGAGCTTGCAGCCAAGCAAAAACCAGAAAATAATGCATCGCCGGCTCCATTTGCGTTGACTTCACCATGTGATATTTGGAATGCTGGTATTCGAACTTGCTGTCCCGGTTTCCACCCACTCACATGTTTCAGATAAAGCAGATGACAATCGCTGCAGTCTTTGGGAATCTTTTGTGACACTGACAAAGGCTCCTTTGGAACCTAGCGATAGTAGTACCACTGCACATCCTAGTTTATGAAGCGATGATATTTGTGACAAAAGTTGGGGGCTGACATCATTTCCGATGACATCTGCACTTTCGAATGTGTAGTCTGAGGAGCACAATGCTACCGCTTCATCTTCGTTCAAATGCAATATGTCAGTTTCACCCAAGGCTGGGATCAATACTTCTCTGGCTCGACTGGGATTAGATCCATCAACGCCATTTATATCTACTCCCACCAAAACACATCCTCCCTCCGAGCTCAGTCGCTGACGAACAGTGCGAAGCATTGACTTTAACTCTACACCCTGCATTTGAGGCATCAAATGTGGATATCCAAATAAGAATGCTCTTGTCGTTCGTCTGATCGATTCTGATGCGTGATCGATCTGCCTCAATAACTCGTCAGCGGTAAATCCATCATTGCATGCCAGATTTACAAAACATCCACGTTTACCATTCTTGTAAACTGGTAAAATTGCCATCGAAGTACGTGCTGCAGAGTCAGTGAGAACAAGATTGGTCGAGGCGCCAGCTCGTTGATAAAACTCCACCAAGGTGTTGCCTGCAAAATCGGGACCTATTTTTGTCACTATATGTACTTTATCAGCAACTTGCTGCTCTTGGTCATTCGATGATCTTAGTAACAATGCAAGTGTGGTGCCGGACATAGATGCCGATCCTCCAGCACAATGAACGGCCTCATCGTATCGTTCGATGGCTTCGTCAGCGCCAGATTGAGTACAACCAACCAGTTGAAGGTCGAGACAACTCAATCCCGCGCAAATTATATTCCATGGCTCAATATTTGGCATTGGCTTGGCGGAAGATGATGATGAAGTGTGTAAATGGAGGCCTGTTGCGCAGTGATGGATCGTTACTGTGGCTATTAATGCTGCTTTGACGAGCATTACGCCCATGGTTATGGGGATGACGTCAATCATCTGCTAAGATCCTCACATAATATTATCAGCAACTTCTCTATGCCTTTGGTACGTACTTTTGGTCTGTTCTCCCCACTATTTTGAACTTCCAATATCTTGTGAGAATGGTGCGAGTTATCGTTCGGGCGGGGCGCGGGAATTGAGATTAAGGCTGTGATTTCTTTGAGCGTATACGTATACGTATCTCCTTACCAGGGTATGGTAAGTGCGTGGTCAAAATTGCGACCACAAATTGAAGAAAGAAATTATTTCTGTTCGTACTAGCTCCTACTTCGTATGTAGCACTTGAATATGTCTCCTCGTATGTACGCTGTACCACGCTTCTCATTTTTACGGAAATATTCATCCGTTCATGATATCGGCGGGAATGGCCTGACTCCGAAGGATGGCTCCGGAATGGGATGTTCAATGGGTTTGCCCGATGGTACAACCAAGGTTATGCCAATGGTGCTGCCAATATCAACGGTCAAAACAACTAAAAAGTATATCAGATAACGTCTACAGTCCTAGTAGCTTATTAGTGTCACTCATTTCTACACCATGCCATTCGTTCATGCAAATGGGGCATAAGTTTACGTTGCAGACCAAGCAGCGAACCGTATGCGCTCGATTCTGCGCTCTATATCCGTATGTGTCCTGCTCTTTTGCTGTGTAGGTATGCTTCCAAATGTAATAGCAATACTGACATCTTGCATTTGCCTTTGCTCTCACTGTGCTATGATATCTACCATCTAAACGGCGCTCAAATTGGTTGCCCTCCATACCCTTCTTCGTTATTTTTGTTCCGGGGTCGTTGTCCAAAAATTCATTGATTCCGGTCTGGCATTTGAAATTAATCATTTCGTTGTCTCTGTCTAGAGTACCTAATCTGAATGAAGATAATGATGGAGCCACACTAGACTCACCGTCATCGTCAGTTGCCGCCTTCAGTGATTCCCGGTGTGCCAAAGTTTGTTGCGGGAATATTAAATCATACACTAGCTGTTCAATGAATTCCGAATGCATCCATTTTGCCGGCAAGTCTTTCCTCCCTGTTGCCTTTTGCTCGTTCCACATGAACTCGTAGATTTTATATGCATTTTTACCCCTGCAACACCAATGCCCCATACAAAAATAGCCCACCACCATTTCTTATGTCGCATCCAGCGATCTGGCCGATAGTGTCCCCTCAACTGATCCGCAATGTCAACCTGATTCATGTTTCGATTGTATTCATCAATCACATTCAACCGCAAGTATCCCATCATCTTCATCATATTTGCCTTGCGCTCGAACACCTTCCTCTTCTTCACAATCAACTCAACACTCTCCGCCACTGTCGACAGTATATGCACAGGTTTGTTATCATACACACAAACCGCCAAAAGGTTCGGGCACGCTTTCGAGTTTACAAGCCTTGCTGCAGTTGTCGTGCCCTTCAGTGCCTCTGCCTTCTTTACATTCAACTCAATTGTCTGCTTGATTCCATCTGGAACACCACAACCAGCTGGACGGGCCACACCGTGAGCAAGACAACGTGCAACCATCAAAGCGCTAAACAGTTTTTCTGAATTGAACAAATTACCCATGTAGATACGTGTCCATGTATTAGGAAGTCGTTCCGCCAGCCAGATAACACACTTTGCCGTGTCAGATAGATCCAAATGCTTGTACTCTGGCCCCACCATTGGCGCATCACCATGCCGGAAGAAGAACGAGTATGTATACCCCTCATCACAGAGTGCATCGCACTGAAAGCCATCCCCCTCTCTCTTATATGATACCCGCAACTTCATCCCCGAACGCCCCTTGAAACCAATTGTCTGCTCATCTATTGCAACCCATTTGCCTGGCACCCAATGTTTTCGAGCACGATAATTCAATTCATCTATCAAACTCTGAACCTTCCACATCTTATTCTTCTTCTGCTCGTCCGCAGGATTGAGACGATAGTTCGATAAAGTGAGAAACCGACGGAAGTGACGCCATCGACGCAATCCTGGGATCTTAATCCCATGGACGGTCTTGTCAAAGCAACCACTGACGAAATTGTTTCTGTACATCGGATGAGTTGGTAGAGAATAAAACCACGTCTCGAACATCGGTCTAGGCATCAAACCGTTTGCAAATAAAATACCAATAAACTTGTATATTTCTGTGTCGTCGAATGGTTGAAAGTCGCCGAACTCCCTTTTCTCGGTCCCGATCACACCAATTCCAACTCCCTCGGCTGATGCTCGATAATTTGTACCCTTTTGAATGTTGCTAATGTATCCTGGGGATAATTGTAGGTCGAAGAAGTCCTTGGGGCGTGAATGTTTGACATTACCGATTACGGTGTATGCTGCTTTCGACAGATGTCCCTTCTCCTTGACGGGCAGTGGTGGTGGAGGATGGGGATCGCCGGGTGTTGTCGGAACGGGCTCTGGTATCTTTGGTCCAAACACTGGCCAAGGAATCCTATCCTCCAACGACGTGCAGAAGTTGGAGCGTGTTGTGCCAAAAGCATTGTCTTTGTTGGTAGGAGCGCAAAAACCTATCTGCGCACCTGTTGCCATGTCGATGCCTTCAATCGGTTGCAAAATCTCCTTTGTCAGAATGATCCATGTTGGTACCGAGCCCTCTGCTGCCTTGACATGGCGATAGGTGAAGGATGTGGCATCCTCCCCAACCACGATATTCTTGTTGCCCGAATTGCATATTCGTTCCCACAACACCTTCTTAGTACCTGTATATTGCACGTCGATCGCCTTTGAAATATCCCTCAGCGTTGGAAGTGTTGTTTGCTTAAATGGAAATGCCACTGTCTCGAAGACTGGTGCTGGTGCAACAGGATGAACATTCCCACCCTCTCCCTCTTCATTATTTATTTGCGCACCACACAACATGAACTCCTCAATTTCCACAATTGCACGAACGACCTCTGCCTCTTTGTCTAGCTTTTCTTCCTCTTCCAGCATCTTGCGCATATGGGCAGCAAGAATTCGTTCGCCCTCGTCCTTCCATTGACCAGAATCATCGCTGGATGCAACAGAGTCACCACTACTCTTTGTAATTGAATAATCTGGATAATTTTTGCTTGGTGATGGCGACAAGTTGGGTGCCAGGACAGAAGCTGGGCGCTTATTGCCACTCAGGGGAGTGGTATGCGCTGCTGAGACAGTGCTCGAAGCGAATTCGCTCGACAGATTATCTGTCGTCAGAGATGAAAGAGCGCTTCTCGTGCTTCCGATGATTTGGCCTGGGATTTCTAACTGTCGTGGTGTAGTCTGAATTAAGCCCTCGCGCGCTGATGGACAATTTTGGCGAGCACAGACGACATGTGCCAAAGCGTTGGGTGTTGGCGCGTTGTTTCCACCGGGGGGGGGCATGGGGATAGGGGGGGATGCATCTGTATCTTCGTTTGACGTTTCCATCGTTGCAATGGAATGATCTTGCCTTCCACAATGCCGTAGACCCTTCGTAGGAATAGTACGAACATTGCTTTTAGAGTAGGACGAAAAGCGACACACTCAGGGGTTGGTGGGAAAAAACTGTCGAACGATTTAGCTGTCACATCCTTGCACCTTAGCAGTTTCTTAATCCCCGGTTTTTACGGTAGTACGCTAATGTTGATATTTTTTCTTCCTGACTAACTTACTTATTCTAATCGCTTAAATAAATTCTACATAAAAACATGATAGATAGCCCACAAACACAACTCCACCGTGGCGTCCGACGCTTCACCTGAGCCTACCAACCCCAAGATGAACAAATCATTTGTTAATCTGGTGCAGACATCTTCCTCCCATGCATTTGCACAGGATGGGTGCTTCAAACATCCCCATCCAACCACTATTGATGGAGATAAGTGGTCTGACAGTGGTTGGTTTTTGGTTGGTTTTGTGGTTGTGGGGCACCTGACACGCAATGAGCTAGGCAAAAGCGAGCTAAAAAAACACACCCCAACCATGGTTGCCACTGTCGTCCCATGATGGCCATGGTGCCCCACTTCCAGCACTGCCGCATACAAGAATCAAATGATATGCTGCACGACAAGTCTATTTTTCTAAAACTAGAAATAAATTTGTTTTTATAATTTATTAGCTATTCAAAAGCACGGCGCATCATCAACATGCAGTGCCTGGTGTGGTTCTCTCATAACTCGCCACAATGTTGGTAATCCTTGAGAGAAATCGGAAGAGGTCTTCTCTAGGGTGTTATGCAGCTCCCCTTAAAAATGGCTCGATGATTTTTAAGATCCCAGCAAATGGCAGCCATCACGCTGACCATCATTGGAGGCATTGGTTAGCTAGATAATTTATGCATGCAGTGTTTCCATTTGTGATGGCGGGAACAAAAAAGCAAGTTTTTTGCTTCCCACGAAAAAGCCCAAAATGTCTCACAGGCGGTGGTGAACACACAAATCAGATATATATTAAAAGATTAAAAGGCTGTCATTGGTGTTGTTGTCGTCGGTGTTATCATCATCAGCATGTACCATAAAAAAGTAGGTAGGTAGCCATTCCTGCCATTCGAACATTCCATCCGCCATTCCACCATTCGGCATTCTGTTAATTTTTGTTGTGGCTTGCAGATGAGTTAGTACATCATACAGTGTGACTCCATAGCCTGCTTGCGTCCACTATGTCTTTCGGCCCACAACTAACAGAATGACGAATATTGATATTGTACGATAGTTGCTTACATAGTATTACAATGATATTAAGTAACCTTTGACAAATAAATTTCCAAGCCAAAGGCCCTATTGGCTTGTATCACAAAAATATGTGATTTGTGTTTTTGTGACCAAGCCCGTGACAGTTATCACTTAAAAATAAGTGATCATAAGGGATGTTCCTTCTCTAAATAGGCCATTGTAAGGGATTTTCTTTTGCTAAATAATATATGATCATAAGGGATTTTCTTTTGCTAGATTTCATTGCAAAAAATAAATACTCTTAACCATAATTTATCCCCCCACCAAGCCACAACTTTGATGCCTTCTTTCTCCCCAACCAACAGGCCAATAGTTCTGACGCTGGACATGCACCCCCCCCCAACAGACTCCCTCTATTTTCCATCTGTATCCGTTCTGTTCGCCCCTGCCAGATACCATACATAATCTTATTTCCGTTGACACTACTGTTGATGAGGATGTCCTTGAATTGTCACATTGCCTCATCTTTTTCTATTTTGCCTGTCGTTGGTGACATAGACAGAAAACAAGGGCCAAAAAGAAGCACTCCCGATACAAGAAGGATTTCTTCAGGAGTCTCTTTCGATTGAGGAGCGCCATTGGTGGTATCGAAACATTCTGCAGTCTACTCTGATCCTACTGAAGCTATTGTCATGGCAAAAATTGCTTGCATCACAAAACAATCAAGCATACATCACAATGATGGGCTTTGACTGCAAGTCTCTTGACAAGATCTTTGAGCAGTTTTCATCATACTATGCCACACCTTCTACGTGATGCAAACGAAGATGTTTGGTTTTAACCAATCAGTTTTATCCAATCATCTTTGCTTGCACCCTCCGGGCTAAGGAGAGGTCTCCCATAGGATGGGAGGAGTGGGGACTCCACAGTATAAATATAAATATTACTCATTATACTTGTCACCACCGAATCATGTTTTATTATAATGTATTAAAAGTGATAATTTACAAAACAAATATCAATATACATCCTAAGTGTTGCTGGGACTGCTGGGTGGCCGAGGATTGCTGGATGGCTGTCGCCCCCCTCATTTTTTAATGAACATTAGATTCATCATTTTCCACCGTTCATGGGCTTTCTCACATGCCATTGCCATCTCTTTGCAATGAAGCTGGAACTCCCATCCTCTCTGGTTGAGTTCATTTTTGTACTGCTGCTCTTTTCTTTCATTGTCCATGTCTTTCTGCATCCTCATCATGTGCATCATATTTCCAAATGACCAGTCATCTCCTTCACCATCAGAATCACTTGCATTAAATGGTGACTTTTTGGGGATCTGCAATTATTGCATAAAAGCTCTGGTTTTTTGCTGTTTCTTCCTCACCCCCCACCCCCCATTGATGCACCACTCATTGACCATTTTTCTCAACCACTGGACATAGTACAGGTGGATGCCACAGTGCTTGCTGTGGCTACTACTGCAACTAGCTCATCTGCCCCATCATCATCACCAAATGAAGCATAATCGATGCTGTTGGTGGTAGCCAGATCATCAAACAGGAGGGTCTACTGTTGAGAAGATGTCCTTTGGATGCTAAGCGCATGACATTGGATTGCTAGATAATTAAATTAAAGTGAGCTTGCAGCTCACGCTTCTACTGCTTAGGTTGCTTCCTTCACAATACTCTGACATCTTCTTTTGCACTTACAAGTCTGGCACTTCCCGCTGTTCTACCAGCGTTTCCATGCATGCGACTGGAGTTTTGGGCATGTCTGTCCATCCCCCGCTTACCCTTGAGATTCCCATTTTGCCCAACACACTCCTGCGGTTTCTTGAAAGTTGTCGCAATGTCACTCTTTCAAGTCACCGTCTTCGTAGCAGAAATGGGAGTGGCATGCTCTCCAGCCTCCTCCTCTGGTTTGTCATAGTTCACTGGGCAGTTCATCAACTCCACTCACATTGTCCTGAATGCCATTCCTTGTAATGGCTTTGTCATCACGTCTGCCCATATTTATTCCGTGGGACAATCGATTACCTTGATTTCTCCATTGTCCACCCTGTCCTTTATGAAGAAGAATTTCACCCTGATGTGTTTCGTCTTCTTGCCGCTGGACATCTTGCCGTTCTTAATATCATTCTTGTCCCTGACGACGAAGAGCTTCTCATGAGCTGGTGTTACTGCCCTTCCTTTGATTATCTCCAGGAACTCATCGATAACGTTCTTCAGGTACTTGATCATGGATATGTCCAATGTGCCATCATCATTGAACTCCATGTCTACGCCCAGATAATTGTGTTTTTTCCCAGTGTGCATGCTCAGCTTTGGTCCATAGATTTGTGCTAGGTAGCACAAGAACTTCGTAAGTTCAAAGTTGTCTGCACATGATTCCATCAGATCATCTACGTGCCACAAGACCGTCAGCTGTTTGTCTCCCTCAGTCATTTTATTCGCAACGCATAGATCATAGTGGTTTATCATAAATCCCCATGCCTCAAACTCCTTTCTCAACTTCCTGTAGAACAGCAGGCTGGCCCGCATGAGTCCGTAAAGCGCCTTCTGTAGCTTCCCATAAAGGATCTTTGTCCCCTTCTTGTCAATGGCCACGTACTTTCAATACGCTTCTGGAGCAACTTGTATCATAATCTCCACAAGGTCCCCCTTCAGTACCATGATCACATCCTCATCCTCGTCGGTGTTGACAAATGCACTTGGAATGTTGTAACATTGTACGAATTGTCTCTCATGGACCACGATGGATGTCGTGATGAAAGTGGACTCCATTGAAATGGTCGGAGACGCCGCCTCCTCTTTTGCTACATAGCTCCACTGTGGAGCTCCGTTGATACATGCTCTCCCCTTGATGTCTACTGTTCTCTTCTCCTTCAGGAATAGCAGTGACGAGAGAGCCTTCATTTTCTCTTCTCTGGATAGGTTGTATTGAGTCATGATGTATGCCCAGACGTGTAGCTCTTCCTCACAGGTAGTTGTCATTATCATGTTGTAACGATGTATGGTTTCATCAACCGTTGGTGCGGCAGTTGAGGCAGTTGTCGTGAACAGTTTTTCTTCCTTGGACATCTGAAGGAGCTTTGCTGCCTTGAGTACACTCCTGTGCGCCCGCGTCGTCCCGAGCTGGAGGAAAGCCATGCATGGGGCAAAAGCACCGTATGGTTGGCTCCCAATTACACTCCTGCCAGCTCATGTTGGGTAACGTGGAGGTGGGGGTTGGACATCGGTATTGTCAGGAGGGGTGTCGGTATCATCAGGAACAATGGCGGGAACGACCGTATTGTCGCGTTGGTTCCCAAGATTAGCCGCATTGCCGGCCATGGGTAGGCCAGTGTCAGGAAAGTCAAATGTTGCCTTGTACATGATCTTGTCCCCATCCACATTAATAATGGCAAGGCCCCGCTGCCCGTCAGTGGCGTCACAAGCAACACAAATCCGTTGATCCACGTCGATCCCGGCATTATGGAGAGCTGCTTTGGCCAGCTCTCGAAAGTCTACCGTTCTCACCGGCACGTGTTCCGCCATAACAAACTTCGCATCAGAAATGGCGTTCCATCCACAAAAAATACATCCGCTGCCAGTGTGATCATCCTTTTTGTCTCCATCAGCTATCGAGGCACTGATGCATACTCCGCCACCACCGGTGCAGGCACTCGTTGCACTGTCTTCCCCCATACACTTGTGAGATCCGGTCCGAAGATGGCAAGAGCGTTGGAGATGTCCGACACTGTAATAGGGCAGTTTTCTATCATATTGCTTCTTACCATCCCTTGATAGTTCTTCTCGCTTGGGTTCCCAAGTAGCGACTGTCCTCGCCACGCCTCCTTGGCACGTAGCACCTCCCGCTTTGTGTACCCTTTATAATTTTTGCGCACCATCTGTACAAAGGATGAGCCAACCTGGGCTGTCCCGTCATCATCAGGCTTCATCGTCTCCGCCAGTTGCATCAGCATTCTGGTAGCTTCATTGTGTGACTTGGCCAGGTCAACGTATGGTAGCCCCCGTTCATCCTTGTGGAAGTGCACCTGACCTCATGGCACATGCACCACATAGAAGCCCTCCCAGCTGTCGTACGCGATCCTGTGCATCCTCTCAAGTTCATGCATCGGGAAGATATTCACAATTCCATCCGGCAGGTACCAGACGCTTAGTTCTCCGAATTCTCCCTTAACGTATGTAGTCACTGCTCCCGCATTACAGTTGATCTTGATTCCAGCTTCAACCTGACGTAGATTATTCAGAAACATCTTGTTCTTAAACGCCGTCACCGTTAAGCACCCGTCCAGATAGGCTTGATCGTCCGGCAGCTCTCCATCCTGGCTGAAGGTGATGTGCATCAACTGATGCCCCTCTTCACCTGTTTGTTCTTTACCGGCATCTTCCTGAACTTCTTGGTGCATGTGTAGCTGCGCTTGCTGCTCCCCAGTCAGCTGAGGGCACTCATACGCCCAATGGCTTGGTGACCCACAGTAAGTTGTCCACAAGAAAAAATGTCATTTTTCAAATAGCCTCTGGACCAATTCTGAGTATCCCAATCAACTCAAAAACATGTTTATATGGTCGATGAATTTTTTTGTTGAAAAAAATGACCTCTTACTTACCTATGAACCCCCCAAAGTCAGCAAGTTTTTCATTTATCCCCACTAACAAAATTACATGCTTTTAGAGCCCATTTTTCAAAAATCACAGAACATCCACATGAATCATTTTAAGTATGTGAAATTGCTTTTATATATATTTGAAAGAAGGGGGCAAAGTTTCGGGACCAAATTCTGACTCTAAGGGGGTCAGCGGTGCCATTTCAGGGGTGGCGGACCCCGCTAACAAAAAAACCAATTTATCTAGTGTTTTTACAAGTTTGTATTACATCTGATTACTTTACTTGCATATAGGGCATGAAAAGCATCAGAGTAGCTCACATATATATGAGGAAGATGCTCATAAAATATAGGGGCGTGATTTCATATCTAAGTGAGCCATTGGGACTACCACAGTATTACTAGCACAAGCTAGCATTTTTGTTGCAAAATAATGCACCCTTGCTGTTAAATGTATTGCAAAAGTAAAACTACTGCCAGATGAGACATGAAAAGCAAAGGGTTTGTTTCCATGCACTTGAGGAAGATGCACCTAAAGTATGGGGGCATGATTCCAACTCCAAGTGGGTCAAGGGGGCTATGGAGAGGCGGACACCATGGTTAGGGGGGGTTCATAAATACAGCCTACAAAGGAAATCAATGGGAGGGGGTAAAACAATGATTAAATCACATCTATTTGATGAAAGACAGGATGATGGTTGCCTATTCCTGGAGCTGCCTCTTGCCTTTGTCCTCATCATTGTTCTCATCATCATCATCTCTCCCCTGACGGTTGCTGTCACCGCCTCAGTCATCCTTCTCTCTCTCGCTTTATGTTTGATTGTTGTGTGTGTGTTTTTTTTTCCGGCCGTCTCCACCC
>JALLPB010001002.1:0-11771 GCA_036939975.1 Cyclostephanos tholiformis | reverse complement strand
AGTCTGTGACTTCAGAGGTTCCACTTGGTGCTAAAAATCCGTTTGGCACCTTATAATGTACTTTAGGTAAGTACTACACATCCTAATGTCTGGCCTTGGGTCAGGCATGCCTAAGGTGTAACAATAGTTACACAAGTTACAGTGAACTTCTGGGCTCATGTCAGGCTCCCACAAATACTCCGGGAATTCCACCCTATGCTACGAGCTGGGCATTGATATACGGGGGGGGGGACCTTGTCTGGATTCAAGGTCCATACCCCACAGGCGAGTGGCTGGACATCAAGATTTTTAATGCCATCCTTGCCAACTTCCTCGAGTGGTATGAGAGAGTTGAGGCCGACGACAGCTACCGTGGTCACTCTGACAAAGTCAAGTGCCCACTCAATGACATCACCCATGCCGAGAAGCTGACGATGCAGGCATGGGTGGGGGCGAGGCACAAGATGATCAACGGTCGCCTCAAATATTGGGGAATTCTCTCCCAAGTTTTTCGGCACAATATATGTCGCTTCAGGGAGGTCTTAGGTCTTTCAGGCATGTGCTGTACTCACCCAGCTTGCCATCGAGCAGGGTGAGCCACTCTTTAGCATAGAATACTAGGATTAGTCTTTAATTATAAATACTTAGTGCATGTTTGATCGAACATGGTGCATATTATTTTAATATCTATTAAACCATAATAATAATATTGTGTAGAGAGTGAGGGTGTGGAGGTGAGAGCGAGCCCAGCGCTCGACAACTTTAGGGGGCAGGATGGATAAGAAAGGGGGGGATTCCTCCCCCCCCCTTTCCCTCAACCTCAATCCTCTTCGTGGATGGCGCGCCAACACAGCAACCCACTTCGGAATCCTATGGGAAGCCTGACGCGCGCGTATCTCCAACAAAAAAAAGACAGAGCAAGGACAGAATAGAAGCACGATAATAATATTTTATGGTACACCGCCGCCCCCCGATCAATGGGAAGCTAAAATAATCATGTCGTCCTATCCCCCTTCCTCCCGTGAAGGACACGGTATGGAGCAGCTCTCCACCTCCCCCGCGCGCCGCGGGATGGCCGTCGCCGATGACTTGGCTGCGTCGGCGTCCTCCGCCGTCGTCGACATCGACCTCGACGCCACATTGCCCCTACCGGAGGACGCGTCGTGCAAATACGACGCCATCGACGACTTCGAGATGGGATGTCGTCTGCTCCTGGGAGTATTATCTTCCCCCCACCCGCTGTCGGAGGACGACGCCGCTTCGTTGCTATCGCGACTTACGAGGCTGAGAGTTGGTCACGACGACAACGAGGACGACGACGCCCCGTCGAGGAGGATGTCGTCGCCGTCGTGGTCCGCGACGAGCTCCCAGCTCGTTCGGGCGACGGTGAAAGCCGCCATGCACTGCCTCGGGGGAGGCAACGGGGAACGCGACGACACGTCGACCGCGTCGTCGTCGACGTCGTGCATCGTGGACGGCAGGATGGCGCGGAGGCTATTGACCGACGGCATCCTCCCGCTCGCGTCCTGCTCCTACCCCCCCCCCCGCTCCCCCTCCCATTCCTACTCCTCCTCCCACGACGCGACGCCCCCGCCGTGGGTTTGGATCGCCAAGCTGATAAGGTCGATTGTCGTTGAGGACCTCCTGCCCTCCGTCCTCCGTCCGGACCGCGGCGAAAATATCGACGACGACGACGACGGCGATCCGACCGCGGTGTCGGTCCTGCTATCAACGTTCCTAACAAGGATGGATACGGACGAGTCATCGACGATTTTACCTCCCGACCCCACCCCGGCCGATGTCGGCGGCGTCGTCGTCCACGCCGCGACGGTGTCTGTCGACGACGTACTCGATCGCCTGTGCGGCGTGGGAGTGATCGGCGCGGATGGCGGGGGGACGCGCGTCCGAAAACACCTCCGTCCTTCGGTCGCCGCCGCCGTCCTCGCCGCGCTGCGCGAGTTCGAGTCGTCGAACGTTGACTTCGCGGTCGGCGTTGGCGTTGGTGGGGCACGACGGGGCGGCGGGAGGCTGTCGTTTCGTCGCATCTGGACGGGAGGGCGGGAGGGGGGGGAGGAAGTGAGGGAGGACGAGGAAGAACGATGGATGCCACGAGGAGAATGTCGTTACGAGTACGTCGATCGACATACGTCACTGCTGCGATCGGGATTGCGTTCCCTCCGATCGATCGTAGTCGGGGGCCGTGTTAGTAGTGGTAGTAGGAGTAGTAGTAGGAGTAGTCGTCGGGCAGGTGGCGCCGATTACTTCGATTCATTGCCGCCGTTGGTCTACCAGCTCGGCCTGCTTCCCATGGGCGCAACCTCATCGTCGTCGGGAGGCGGCCAGGAGAGCGACAGGCATCGGGGGATGCGTTTGCGATTAATGTGTTTGGAGGGCATCGCTGATTCGTTGGAAGACGACGACCAAAACGACAATGGACGATGCGAAGATGGCGATCGTGCTGTCTCCAGGGACGACAACGTCGACGGGCGAGGTGACAAATCGAAAACGTCGAGGGGGGGAGTGGAGAGGGTCGAGGGTCTGAGGAGGGAGGAGGCATACCGATGGGCGAGGTACACGTCGCTCGCCCACCTCGGTAATTGCCTGCGCTCCGATCCCGAGCTGTGCCATGCCCTACTATCGATGTTGGCCGGCGAGATTTCTATCTTAGATGACGAAGACGAAGACGATGATACGACCAATGACGAAATAGAAAATATTCGACGACTACGACAGCGACGATTTTGGCCATTTCGATTCGCCAGGCTGACGCCCTTCAGGCTCGCTATGGGATTATCGATGGCATCGTCTGTCCCGCGAACGAGAACCGCAGCTTTGAGCGCCATTCGCGATCTGGTACTAGAAGAGGAGACGCTGCGCGTCAGATGTGGCGAGCGAACAGGGGCGCTCGACCAAGTCCTCTTCGGTGGGAAGAGAAATACGAGCGTCGCTGTTAGCGGCGGGCGGCCTTGGATGAACTGTTTGATTCGTTGTTTGGAAATGAATGTTGTTGGGAAGAAATGTGATGGTCGTGATGGTGGCGATGGTGGTGATGGCGACGGTGGCGATCATGCCTTTGGTTCTGAAGGCGACAATGGCATTCCGATCGTACTACGTTGTCTCTTCTCCGTTGCGCAATTCGCCGAGAGCGAGAATGCGATGACGTTGGGAGGAGGAGCAATGATGGCATGCGGTGGAGGCGGTGGATGCGCATCCTCAATCCTCCAATCCTTGAGCCAATTGGGGTTCTTACTTATCGATTGCGTCAAGAAAGACGAGCCATACGATACGGCATCTATATCCTCTTGTGGCGTCGCCGTGGCAGGGAACACCGTCGCTGCCATGCGGGCAAGCACCGTCTTGGCTCCGAACCTCGATATTTCATCCTTCGGTGGCAACAGGAGCGACAGAAATGGCAATATATCGAGTTTGGCCCCTCGTGCCGTCGCGACCATCGGGAGGTTCCTCCTGTGCTACCTTTTCTACCAATCGTCATCGTCGCGCTTTTCCTCCTCATCGCTATTTTTGTCCCATGGCAGAGGATGCGACGATACGGCGCTCTGTCGCTCAATCCTACGAACATCCTTTGATAAATTTACTAGCATGGCACCCAACGCGATGGAGCACGCGACGTTGCTAATGGACTTATTGCGCTTTCATCCATCTATGATCGGGATCGATGATCAAAAACACACCTGTGGGGCCGAGGATGACTTTGGCAGGGACGACATCGAACAAAAAGGAATGACAATAGCGCTTGTCCTTACGACAAACTACCTTCCGTCTATTATTGAAACGTTGGGCGGTGTATCTGGTGGAGGGATGTCGCCCATTGTCGCATCTCGGGTTATACCCACCTTGGGCAGATTAATGCTCCTGATGGCTACTGCGTCGTCGTCGCCGTCTCTTCGACGAAAGCTAGTGGCGGGGTCGTTGTGGAAACGACACGATTTGGAAGACCACGTTAATCAAGCCTTTTTAATGGCGAAGAAATGCCTCTTCGTGCGAGGGAATTGTTCGGGTGTTTTAGAAAAACAAAAATGTGGTGTGAAACTGTTGGTCATGTTGTTGAGCGTTGCGGCTGTGGCAGCTTCTTCCTCTTCTCCTTCCAGTTATTGTGTTAGTAATGCCAGTAGCAACAGGGCTAATAGCGTGTGGAGTTCAATATTGTATGATATCAAGTGTTGCTTGCGCAGATCTCTAACGCAGCATCAACAAATCGTTAGGATTGAAGTTTACTCTTCGTTGTTGGAATTACTGCCCAAAACAGTGCCATGCCATGAAAATAGCAATTTGAGTCCGGCGACTCAGGATTCTACTTCTCCAACATCGCAAACGGCGAAGGGAAGTAAGGGGATGCTGTCGCCCAAGTTTTCACTGTTGAGGTCATACAATGAAGTTGTTGCGTCGATTCCACCAATGGAGCAGAATGCTCTTATAAGTGTTGTCTCTGAATTATTGGTATCATCACTGGGGCGATACGTCACCATTCCCAAGGAGGAGCTGACCGACCGCAAAGCACGGCAGAAACGTGCTGCTCTTGGTGTCGGACTGTCGCAGCTTGATGTCGAGGATGAGTTGCCAGAGGGGGATTCTAAAATAGGACGAGGAAAATGCAGTAGTGCGACAGAAGAGAAGAGCAACCCATTTCGATTTGAAAAGCTAATAAACACACGTCCACCGGGTGTTACTAATAGGCACGGTACGAAGAAAAAGGCCAAGGTTTCAGTTGGTCAAACCTTGCTCATGGAGGCGATGGATCGTATAGATGAACCTCTGGCATTTCTCCTGGCGTCAACTGCTGCCGTGACGCCCCTTCTTGATGACGACGAATGCGATGACGGTGGCGATGACGGCATTCATGACAACAACGGCAATAGCGATCGAAACAATGAAATGAGGAAAACACTGTACCGCATTCGTTCTCAAATGGCACGTTGTACTGACGTCGACGAGTACCTCAAATGGACCAAAACTAACAAGGAAATTTTCTGCATCAACGATAATGCTCAGCGTGCAAAAGAGATGGCGTTATGTAAGTTGGCAACGTTGATACTAATTTCGGTTATTTCTGACGTCTTGATCGGTATGTGCAATTGGGAAAAGGAGCATGACGATGGCAGTAACGAGGCTAATGAAATCGAAGACCTTTTCACGCTGCGAACTGATGCCATGAGCGAGGCGGCGCATATTATGTCCAGTTTTGTAATGAAACAGAAAACAGGAAAACCAGCTTTGAAGAAAGAAGCCAGAAAGGAGATGGTTGAGACCAAGTTGAAAAATATCGATGTCAACACATCTTCTCAATCAATCGTACCAACGGCGACTGAGAAGAAGAAGGGGCGTAAATCATCGTCCTCTGCCTCTGTAGTAGGAGATGGCATAGCAGTCCTCACGAAAGTCAAGTCAAGCGATGTCAGCGAAACAACTATCGCCAAGAATCGTAAACTGATCGAAGATGTCGTGGACAACATAACTCCTGCAATGAACCACAAATTTTTGGCCGAGTCGTTGCGGAAGACAGGAGCCCAAGTCTCAAAAAAGGCAAGTATATGGTAAACTGCCTCTCACTGCATTCTTCTTATCTGTGGGATTACCACTTGCTTGGTTTCTTAGTTTGTGATGCTCAATAAATCAAATCTCTTACTTCTACCTACAATTTTGTTGATGTCGTAGGCTGTCGACGGTGCTGATTCAGACGAAGACATGGATGACGTCGATAATGAGAGTGGAGCAACGGCAAGATTGGCGAAATGTCTATCCTTCCGGCGCTACGTCATCACCAAGAGTCTTCTTCTGATGAGCGGTTCATCCTCCATTGTCAAAGTTGGAGCAACTTTTTGTCCACTGCCGCTTTGCAATTCTGTCGGGTCCGCCGTTACTGGCGGCGCTATGGACGAAATATCTACCATGCGCATCGCTGCATCTTTGTCATTGGGACCATTACTTTTTGTGGAATTTTGTACTCACTGTTATGAGTTGGAACAAACGTCTATTGCCATTGCCTCCAGGTCATCATCGGCATCCATGACGAACATATCTTTGGCACAACTATCGTTAAGGGCCTTTACGTGTTGCGTGCGTGGAATGGCTTTCGATGCCCCAAATCATTCACTTTCCACAGCATCGAGGGTGAATGCCCTTCTAACGAGTTCTATGAGAAAAGCGTCCACCTCGCTCCCGTGTTCTGCTGATGGGTGGGAGCATTGCCAACAGCTGAATAATGGTGATTTGCGTTGTGCAAATTGTGTCCCTCAGGAAGAAATTGAGTTATTGAAGACACTGGTTCCTATTCTCTCCCTTCCGAGGAATACCGAGACCCCCAAAGGATCATCTGTTGCGCACATATGCCTCTTTTCTGAATTACTTTCGAATTGCATGTACGGAGAGGCAATGGAATGTATTTATTTAATATCCTCCGCTGCAGAATCTCTTCGCGAACCTAACTGCCGGGAGCGTTTGGGAGTCCACCTATTGCGTGGGTTTGAAGTAAGTGGAGCGGATCAGGTCGTTGGAGTATTGGGCTTGGGTCACAGTGACGAATCCAATGACTGCAACCCTTGCGCTTCCGCCGCAATAAGTGTGGCGATGAAATTGAACTGTGGCCTCGATGGCAACACTCATGTGCCCCTTCCTGGTGCGGACGGCTTGTCAGAAGACCGCCTCCGCGCAGCTAGGTCGAGGATGGGACTTCCAATGACCCTAATCGAAAACTGGCCTGAATGGCACCAAGGAAGACTTCAGAAGGAGCACATGATTGGAATCCCGACGCAGGTAGCTTGGGCGCTTTCGGCAACACTTGAAATAGGGAAGCATTTTTCTGTCACATTTGATAAGAATTCACCTACAAAGAAACAGCTTAAATTAGCAGTGATCAAAGCTGCCGCTCATTCATCCGAGGCCAATTTTTCAAGAGAAAAATCTTCCATCGCTCACACGATTTCATCGGTGATAGATGGAGCACTCGACAATGCGGACTTTGTCACACTGAAAATGATCCCTTACATGCCAATTAGAGGGTTAGATTTGGCACAAAGATTTGTATCGAGCCTTTTGTTTTCGGTCTCCAAGATGATTGGAGCAATGGCACCATCGGCGGAATTCCTGGTCATCGATGGCAGCTTCTCGTCAACGCTGTTGAAGAACACCAAACGTATGTACACAATACTTGTGAAACTCATTCTGAGTTTCATGACTAACCCCGAATCACTGACATCAAGTGAGACGAAGAATTTTCTTGACTATGTGACATCTACGTTGACGAGGAGGATCTCAGCGCTGCTATTCACTCTACAGGAGAAACAGGAAACAGCTGGAGGCAAGTTCCTTGCTGAAAGCAAGATTGAAAGCCACGGCAAGGCGTCAGCACTACTCGTATTTGAAAAAGAAAGACTCGACAATGCCCTGCTGAAGGTCGCTTCGAAGCTAAAGCAATCAGGGCTCGACGAGGATAGCGAGTGGCTTGAGAGCCATGTTGTATCCAATCTCAGCAGAGATTTCATCATCACTAGAGTTGATGATGCCAAAGCGAGGGAGGCACCAAAGACGAAAAAAAAATCGTCTGGAGGAACCAAGCGAAAGGTAAAATCAGAACATTCCAAGTCTAAGAAGAAAGAGAAACGGGTCGATATCGACGAGAGAAATCGCAGTGATGTTGACGATGACGATGATGCCGATGAAGAAAGCGTCATTGAGGTCGATGCAGATGAGTCCACAGACGACGATGATGGGGACGACGTCGTTTCTCTCTCGAAACTGACTGCTGATATGGTCAATGAAGAGGGAAACTCAAGTGATGGCAGTGATGAAGACCTGGATTCGGAGTCAGAGGGCGAGGCGGAGTTTGACGAATGATGATATCCAATACTATTACCTAAGAATTCATGCTATGTTATAAATGTAGGAGGCCGACATACTTGTGAGAATCTTGGAACCATGCAAAATGGAGAACATGATCGTGTCATTTATGTGGCACTTTGGTTCGCACTAGATTGTCTGAGGGGCGACTTTCAATGACATCACTATTGTCCTAGCTATTCGTATCATAATAATGGCGTAAGCTTGTTTTAAAACATATTAATAAATACGAGTAGAAAAAATCTAGACGATATCACGAAATAGGCAAGTGATCAATGCAGCGCATGGCATCATAAATATCATGTGTCCAATTCGTCCACGGTGGTTTCTTCTTCAGTAATGCGTAGAACCATTCTGCCACTTTCTTGACATGTGTTCTTACTTTGCTTTTCAGATCACTATCCGTTTCTTCATCCTCAATCCCATAAAAGTTTTCCTTTATAATCCTTCCAATCATTTCCTTTGCCATTTCTTCATCCGCTCGCCATATTTCACTTCGAGTGTTGCTTACGAAACTTCTCCCACGTCCTTTGCCCAAAATTAACTGCTCGATTACTGAGGGAAGTAATACATTCAAGTCGACATCCAGGCAGGGCTTTTGAGGAGGGTGTATAGGGACCTTCGAAGATTTGCGACCATTTGCGAAAGCATCTTCAAGAGATGGGTAATTTACAGAGCCCTGAGAGTTACCGTCAATATCAATGAGTCTCACACTCTGGTAGTCTCGAGAAACCAAAACATTGTTTAGATGATTGAAATCGAAAGCCTATTAAACAAAAGAGAAAGATATCTGTGAAGCGACGTAGTTTTTTTTAGAAGCTCGGACAATTAGGATCGAGTTTACCTGTATGCCCATCAGAGTGAGATCTCTGAAAGCTGAATGATTGAAAAAAAAACACATGTTAGCTTGCTCTGATCGGCGCATAAGTCAGCGATTTTCTTACCATTCAAGAGAGAGACCAGAAACACCTTGACCGAAGTGATGGAAAATTCCGATTGCAATCTCTCAATCGAAAGCCTCACGTCTTGGTCGGCCACTGAGCTTAGGCTTGTGATGTATTCCTCCATGAAACAGCGCATAGTGTACGAAGAAAAATTTTCATCGTATTTGGACAATAACATTAACTCAAATTTATACTCATTTTGATATGCGTTCGTAGAAAGCCCAAGCCCGAGACCGTAAAAGTAGAGAACTCTCTTGTCAGAGTTAAGAAGATTTGCAAGGCGGAGACGTTTAGCAAGGCCAGCTTCACTTGAATTTTGGAGGAAAATTAGCATTTTTTCCAGGCTAAATGGTCTCTTGACGGCAGCATCCCATTCTTCTTCCTCCTCGGTGATTTTAGATTGATTACTCACGGAAGATTTATTCTCAAGGCCTATATTGACAGTAGTCCAATTCTCATCTCTATGACTTCCATCCGCTTGCGTAAACGCAAGCTGGACCCTATGCACGATAGCATTGGCGCCCATACCAAGAATGTCGCCTTCCCCAGGAGCCTGGAATTGTTGGAGCCTCCCGGCTGACCGTGATACCATCATAAACGCCCTTTTGTCACGGGGATCGTCGGCGAAAGAGAAAACGATTGGCAATTTAGAAGCGAGAGCCTTTCCGGTGACGAAATCCCACGCACGCAAATGAGTGCTACGAAGTGTGTTTTCGAGTAGCGTCGCGGGAGCGTTCGGCCTTTCTTCATGGACAAATGTCCAGGGCACTTGATTCGACAGCGCCGGAACAACATCAGAGTTCGAAGAATCCGTCGACTCATTTGGATTTCTGACGACAGAGAATATAACCAAAGCGAAACGACACCTATCGTCCCAGGTTATATATGGCTCGCCCTCTATCACCGAAGTGGGAGAGTAATTGGATGGATGCCGAACTTTAGCTAAAAAGATACTAATCATTCATCAAACTCACCTTTCATCCTTGCACTCAAACCAAACATTGACTTCATCCGCTCCAATTGGACCCTTAATTCTACTGCCTCCACTAGATCAAGGATGCAAAAGTAAAACATGAAATGATGAGAATGACTATTGAGCATCAGACCGCTTTCCACTCAAACACGCACTGTCACGCCAACCCGAACTCAAAGAAATGGAAATAGCGCCCAAAAGAATTTCTTACCTTCGAGCGGAAGATCCCACATGTCATCGCTGCCGAACATGGCCAGGACCAACCACGCCTTTGCAATTCTGGACGGACGCTTATCATGGCGAAGCAAGTTTTCGTTGACGTGCTGCACTAAGTGATTTTTGAGAGCGGGTATGGTGCACTCCTTGTGTACACTGACTTCCATCGTGCATAGGCCAGGGATCAATAGCTCCACCTCGACCTTCGTCCCCGCCATGACCTCATAGCCAGACTCGCTGCGCAACGGCGGCGACCGTATGATGGTTTCTCCCTCCACGTCGTCATCCGTCGTCCCATACGTCATCCTAACCCTCTTCGTTTGTTGGGATCTGGTCACCGATATCGCTTGCCGCATTAAATCCCAATGACCCGAGAATCGATCGCGGGCGAAAATCGGTCCACCTTCACCCCCACCTCTTCCCCTCGTCAGGGATTTGATTATCGCCTCGAGCTCGACCAGCTGACGCTGGAAGCCGACGTTTTCCAACACGAACGGACGCTGCCTCGCGCAGTGCCTCAATATCCCCTCGAGCGACTTGCCGTGCATGAGCAAGGTAGCGACGGCGAGGACGGCCGATCGATTCTGTCCCGCCACGCAGAAGAACATGACGCACCCATTCCGCCGACGTCGGACGTCCGCGAAGAGGGAGCTGGATGCCCGTAGGTGCTCGCTGCAAACGATGCGTTCCTCGTACGCGACATCGACGGCGACGCGGCCGGCGTCGGCCATTCCCCTATCCCCCCCGGCGGCGACGATCGCGTCATCCGATTCGCACGGCCGTCGAGCGACGGGTATTCGTCGCCTGTCGTGCAATATCGGATACGTGTACGAATCCTGACGGCAGTTGGTGAAGTCGTACGTTATGCCGCACTCGCGAAGTTCGTCCACGGGGAGGCGGGCTATGCCCTTTACCATGCGCGTTGCGTATCGCCGGCGCGAGAGCGCGTGCGTGTATCGCGTATCGATGTTAAATAATGCGTCGCGATGGGATCAATTTGGACGACGAAAAAAGTGGCCCCACATTGGGGGGGGGGGCGTCGGGAAAGAACTACATTTTAACTCACCCCCGACGCGCAATTGAGCACGGCGACGACGTTCATCGATTTCAACAGGGGGATATTCGCCGCGTGGCGGGCGCTCCCGATGATAATCCCCCCCGCCCCTCCATCGCCGCCGTCACCGCCCTCCTCGTCGTCGTAATATTCATCGCCGTCGTCGAGAAAGGGTATGTAGGCCGGGACGTCGTCGTTCCACGGTTGCTCGGGTATTGGCCTCGAGACGTAGTGGCGCACGACTTGAAGGCGGGATTGCAGGCGCCCCTCGTCGAAAATATCGGCCAAGGTAGACGCGGGGTGGATCGAGGTGGGATCGTCCTCGACGTTACCTCCGGCTTCTCGTTCGTTCATTTTTTTATGCACCGGCCCGGCGTGAGGTGCATAGAAGGCTGGCTACGATCCCGGACAGATTCTACTTGTCTGCGTGGTTTTTGATGTGGTCAGTACCGTCAAAAGATACCATACTGATGTCTAGGTGAGACTGGATGAGGCATACCTCCTCTCCCACTTGCCATACATGGAAAAAGGTAGGCCATCGTTGACAGCTCTATCGAGGTGTAACATCGCGGCATGAATCATAATATAGTAATCCTTATTTCCAATTTTACGGCGCCCAAATTATTTAGTAGTACCATTCCTACACAGCAGAGTGAGGTTGAGGGAATTGGGTACACAATACACTTTTAAGATGTTTGATGAGGTAATACAATATTACAATAAATATTATGCTGCAAGGCAAATAAAACTA
>JALLPB010001001.1:0-11781 GCA_036939975.1 Cyclostephanos tholiformis | reverse complement strand
ACTAAGAAATCATACTGTTGTTGCAGACACATAGCAAATAAAAATGCTTCACATACGGACATAGAAGGATGAGATACAAGCTCAATATCCAAATGTACCATAGACTACACATCTCCACACTCTCACAATGTTACGCTTCATTGATGGTACTAAACCATCCTTACACCCCTGTCCAGTGCCCAAGATCTTAGTTGTTTTTTTTCCTGCAAAGGTTTTCCCGCTGGTTTCACGCTTGATCGCTTCATACGTGGGGGCAAGTGTCATAGGCCATTCTATCTAGTAAGGTAGTTAGCAAATACATAATCACTGAAAGGCGCGAGACTAGCTACAAGCAAGTCGTCAGTGTAAGTACAGATGGACCATCATACAGACAGACCGATCTTGAAGACAGATGGAAGATTTAACACGTGGACAGATATGCCAATAGTATCCCACACGTGGACGGATACACCACGCAGTATACTGAATTCCTTCGTAAGACCAAAATATCCTACGCATGCCGAGTCAGAGATTCTTTGGAAAAATATAACGGATTCCCAAGTATGGAATCCTACAGTTCGGCACACATTTTCATTTAAAAGTAGTCTTATTAATCTTATAATTTTCAAACTTATCCAAGACACACATGTAATCTCTTTTTTTCGTATCAAGGCATCTTCTAGCTTTGGCCTAGGACAATATATGGTTGACATCCTCATGAAGGTGGCCCCAAAGGTCCATATGTCTCAACCAACAAGCAAGGAAGAAAACAGCTTCTGGTGGAGTGCCTTAATGCCATCTATTGGACGATGGTTGCAAGCCTCCTTTACTATCAAAAGTTCACTAGGAGCCTTTGGAATAAGGGCTATAAAATGAGTCCACAGGATCCTTGTGAACGGAATAAAATTATCAAGGAAAAGCAGATCACCATTGGCTTCCATGTTGATGACTGTAAAGTATCACACAAATTGGCACATTTAGTTGACAAGGCCATCAGCTGGCTGCACCGTGATTATGAAAGTATTTTTGAGGATGGGAGTGGTGCCATGGTTGTACATTGTAGCCAAGTACATAAATAGCTTGGCATGATGATTGATTTCAGCTCAGACTGACCAAAATCTCTATGATCAATTAATTCAAAGACATAGTGTTGGCTTGGGATGAGAAGTCAAATCAAAACCTACCTCAAAAAGTCAAAGGGACAACCAACTGCCACCCTCTCTAACCTATTCACAGTGGATGAAGCCTCAATGAAACTGCCAGAGGCCCAAAAGGCAGCTTTTCACAACGTAGTTGCAAAGGCGTTGTATGTGGCAAAATGCACACAGCCCGACATAGTGGTGGCCATAGCTTTCCTTACCACGAGGGTGCATGAACCAGACATACAAGATTGGTCTAAGTTATCACATCTTGTGGAATACTTATGTAGCACCATCGATATGCCTCTATTGTTGGGTACCACTAGCGGCGGAGTCCTACACTGGTATGTGGATGCAGCCTTTGCTGTCCATCCTAACATGAGAGGGCATAGCAGAGGCGCCTTGACATTGGGAATTGAATTCCTGATATCATCCTCTGGAAAGCAGAAGCTCAATATGCGCAGTTTGACTGAAGGTGAACTTGTCAGCATCGATGATCTAATGGCCTTGATCATCTCGTCGCGAAACTTTTTGAAGGTACAAGGATACACTGTTGTGGACAATATCCTTTATCAAGACAACAAAAGCACCATTCACTGGAACGCAATGGACGGATGTCCAGTGGAAAGCGTACCAAACATATCACTGTCCGCTACTTCTTTGTGTTGGATAGGATTAAGGCTGGGGAAACCAGTCCAAAATGGTGTCCCACAGGTGAGATGATTGCAGATTTTCTCACCAAACCTCTTCAGGGACGAACGTTTCAAAAATTCAGGGACTTGCTTATGGGAACAGTGCCCACAGTGTTACTGGCACAATGATATAAAGATCAGTTGCACCACAGGAGTGTGTTGGGAGACGTACGCACGAACATATAGTACTTTGTAAGGGACTGATTGTATCTATTGGAGAGAAAGTTCCATCGGTTCGTGAGGAACTCCCATCCTCTCACTTCTAGAGAATAATCATCTAAATCAATATCAATTTGGAATAACTCAGGTGTGCTTACTACAACTAATGCCTTCGGGGCATTGCTCTAACAGAGACGGCAGCAGGTCGTGCAATGTAAGATCCTTGTTTTTTGTTTTGCCTGTTGATTGTCATTTAATGAGTCTAACTGCCCCCCACCCCATTCCCCTGCCATTCTCCATCTTCTCCCTTGCAAGCAACAATGACAATGACAAAGATGACCCCCAATGCAAGGTCCCCCAAGATGCAGACCCCCCCTCCATGAACTTCAAGAATGCTTCCAAGATGTCCACTGCCACCTTTTTCAAAATGGCCACCAGCACCAAAATGACTGGCAAGACCAAGGCCAACCATTGGTTGATGGCCCCATTTGGCCATTTGGTGTCGAAGCTCTACAGCTTTGGCACCGACAACAAGTATACTGTGTCCTTTGACATGGTGAGGATGACAGACTTCTGCCTCATCTCCTTCTACATCAATGGCTTGCTCCCTGAGAGGGGAAGGAATGTTGTGCAGTTTTGGAGGTTGGCCACACAATCAGGTGGAGTAGTCCCATTGATGGCCACCTTTTCATGATGGAGCACCTTTGCTCCATCATGGGAGCTGAATACTTAGACTCCCATGTCCGAATCCACTCCTTTGAAGCGGTTGTGCAATCTGTCTTGTGTGACAATCTTGAGACGGATGCGAATGGACTTTTCTGGGGGAAACCCCAGGAGAACCACCTCAGGAGAAGTGGTTCACCAGCACTGTCAAAATCACTATGATGCTGTACTGGGCACCACTTCTTCTTGCCCCCATCATTGACTTGAGGGGGCACAAGAACTACCAGTACAACATGATCATGATGGTTAAGGCTTGGCTGGCAGAGCAGTGCATGACTGCCAAGAAGATTGTGAAGACCCGGCCCCTTGAGCCCTATGAGGGCTTGAGCAGCCAAGGCATGACTCCCAGCCCCGGCGCTCATTGTGGAAGGAAGCACGAAAGGGTGGGAGCCATTGTGAGGCGAGCCCTACAAGTAGGGTGAGCAAGGTGAACAAGGTGACCGAGTTGGAGGAGATCAACGAGAGTGGTGAACATTAGGTAGTAGAGATCTATTGAAAGTATCTTAGCATTTATACTTAGGAACACATTTTCAATAGTAGCACTCTGTCTGTAACAAAAGTGTAACGTAGTTACAAGTAATAGTTTAAAAAATGTTACAGGATATCCTCAGCTCCAGTGAAGGGGGGTTACGATATGGAATGCATCAATCTCATGGAACAAGAACAAAAGGAAATTCTTCTGTTTATGAGTGCCTTGGCTATTTCCCTCTATCGGGGCTGTGTTTCGAAAGTTAAATAACAGAAGCAGCACATCCAAGCTCAAGGAGATTATCCATAACCAATCCGACCGTTGACCCGATTGAACTTGCCAAATCCTCTTGATCTGGCAATGATAGATCAACAAATTTCATAACAATGTCGCCATCAATGACGCCTTTCATTCGGTCATTGGTACGGCATCCGGCTCTTTGAGTTGATCGACGATATAAGCGCCATGCCATGTGGCTAAGGGCACAGTTGCTCTCTAGTGCATTGCTCATGACGCTCTGCAATGCAGTCAAGCGCCAATAAGTTGGCTCGCTTAAAGGAACAATGGAGCAAAAACTGCCATCTGTGGTGCCGAAATTAATTGCAAATCTTTGATCGTCTTCCAGGCGTCCAAAAAGGGTATCTTGTTGCTTCAATGCGGCCAGCGTGCTGTTGGTGGTGCAAGAGTTGAACAATAAACTAGATTGAACCCAATGACTTCTCAGTGTAGTGGTCTGTGTGCCCATGTGAAAATCAGCTCGGCTGACAAGTTTATTCCCACCTCTTGCGGCGACATCTGTTGGGGCATATTGGAGGAAGGAAAGATTTTGACGATCGTCGTGACAAACAAATGCCATTGCACCTCCCCTGCTTATCAGGCCTGCTGCGAAGACTTGATTTGGTTCATAATCTTTTGCGAGCAAAGTCAGGCTCTTATCGCTTTCACGCCAGACGAGAAAATGCAACGAGTCGTATCTGCATAGATATTGGACAGAAGTGATGAAGTGAGCAAAAATTTAGTACTTAAAAATGAACTTCGAGTCCCACCAGCAACCAACTCACGCATCGCTCAGCAAGAAGAACGTCTTGAAAAGCACAATTTCTTGAACCTGCATATGAGCATGATAAAAGCCTACTTGGGTCAATTTACCATTACCCCACTGTTCCACGGTTACTTCTGCACCAGCCCCAACAACCATACGATACTTATCTTCTGATTTAAGCGAAGATAGGCTGGTGACCGGACCTAGCGTCATGTCTTTCTCTGACTTGAGCATAAGCTGCAGTTGAGGGGTTTTCTTGCCTTTGCTCAGAGCCCATTTCTTTGACTTCTTGACTTGAAATAATAAGATTCTTCCCTTCGAAGCAAGATCTTCCCCATCGCTAGATATTGTACTTGTACCGACTCCTATAAACAGATTTATTTCTGGTATTTCGTCGCTGTCTTCAAGAACCTTAAATCAAAGCATATCCACAACATTACAGAAAATTTGTTTAGCACTACGTCCGAGGGGGGGGAGGGATGACACGAATTACTCAAACTTACATCTGTTAGAAACATGACCTTTAACGCAGTACCGTGTTCGAATTCATCCAGCTGATATTTATCCAAAATATTCCACTGCGATGAAGCGTCGACAAGCCACAGCTCAAATTTACGAGTCGGCATGGGAGGAGCAAGGCCTAGACCTTGGTCGATAATGAAACAATCATCTCTTTCAATTCCCTCAACCCATTCCTGCTCCAAATCGAATCCTCCCAAATCAGCTTCAACTTGTTTCCGTATCATAGCTTCCTCTTTTTCATCTTTGGCTCGCTGACGTTCGTCAGGGCTTAAGCCATCGTCATTCAAATAACTCTGATCTCCTTCAATTTCATGAGACACTAACATGACATAAACAGGACGAGATGGAGTTGAGATGGAGGCATCGTCGATGAACTGTAAGGGAAGTGAGAATGTCCGATAGTTAGACCTTCTCGAAACGCGAAAAACGCATAAATACACTGAAAGGCTGAATCACCTGAATGTGGCGGACAGTAACACCTAATGGGACTTTTTGTACAGAAATGCCACTGCCAGGAATAAGCCCATGCGGCGCAAAGACGTCCCATAGACCATTGTACAAAGTGAGTCGTTGAGACCCGACCCGTCCGATTCTTTCGTGAATTGTAATGAATCCATTGCTTGCATTCTGGAACACTGCAGGCATTTGTGTGCAGAAGCCTGACACTGGCACAGGACGGCCTCCTGCGGGGCTGACGTGCCGAGACTTGTGAGAAACTACTGTTGGCGCTCCTCGTTCCGAGACAAACCAGAGAGGTCTGGGCGTTGCTGCAAACAGTCCATCTTCCCCGGAAATGTTACAGAAGCGATTCAGCCGGTTGGCACGGAAATCCGCCTGGGCTAACTGTTGAGGAACGATGCCTTTACGACGAAGTTTGATCAAGTGCCGAGCTGCTTCGTCGCTGGGTCGCGATACATTGAAGAGGGGCACTCTTAAAAAGTCGAGGCGATTAGGAGTGGAACTGCGCTTGGATCCCGAATAAAGATGTAAGTCACCATGAGAGGTGTCAACGAGAATACAAAGCGAGCGCAACATCCATGAATCCTTTTCTTCATCAATTATAGATATGTTCCCGGAAATACTGTCGGGTTGAAGTGAAGGTCCAGCAACAAAAAAGCGTATCTCTGCGACTTCTACTTCGTGATGCTCTGGACGACGTATGATTACTCCTTGCCCAAGAATAGCAGTACCGTGACTGCATCCATTTGCCTGCCATATGGGAGATGTACGAGGCGATGCTGACTCACATTCAACAATGGGGGAAGCCCAAACGTCCTCATTGTCGAAAATTTGAAGCAAACCCGAGCGGCGACAGATAGCGACTACAATTCGACTGTGTGAGAAGGTGGGTCTGTGCTGTTCACTGGAAATACAGTCCAGTTTGGCGCACCAGGTACCATGCAGGGAAAGACGATCAGGTGGAAACGAAAGCGAAGATGACGGATCAGGGATAGTAGAAACCGAACTACTTGTGACTGGCAATGCTTCGTCTGAATTTTCCTGTGAATATTGCATATGAAAAATATGGTTCGGCAATGACATCACATCTATCGCCTAGGCATGTTGACAAGCAGATATGTGAGACGGAGGAGTTAGGAAGTCAGTGGTTCTGATGCAAATAATTGCTTACCACAACCCTGCTACTATCATAAAAGCTGACCTCATCATCACGATCGCCGACAAATATCGACTCAGATACTTTGAAACTGGATATAGATTCGCCTCCTTCTGCAGTTTGACCACTCAAAGCGATGTTGAATACACTTGCATTTCCCGAGGCCCATGCACATCCAAAGGTAACGGATATAATGTTGGTTCCGTCCTCGGACAGCTTGCTTACCATAGGAGTAATTGAAGATAGATTTCCACGAGGTGTGTCACAGTCGAAAAACGTATTATTGGAGACGTCGACGTCTATGCGGTGAACGAAGACCACCATCAATCCAAGATTATTTGTTGACTCCTTGCTGTCGTCACTATTGGACATGATAACAATGGCATAAGGATTGCTACACTCCAAATGAGGTGTTCGGACGAAGAACACCGAGAATGAGTTCGAGCTAGAGCAAAATTCTGTAGCGGCGAGCATTGTCATCTGCCCGAATACATTTGCCGCATCATCGAAGGAAGGATGAGCCCTTTCTTCCATTGACAAAGATGGACTAATGTCAACTTCCTCAAACTGCTCGACATTACGACTCCTACTCTCGTCGTCTGCTCGGAGCACCCCACGCAAAACAATGGAGCCCACGCCATCCCCTTTCCCCATAATGACAAGGTTTGATCGAGGCAGGCCAAAGATAGGACCAGCCATGTTACACAGGTCAGATTCACACAGTATACTTCCCCCTACGTTATCCCTCCCGGGAGTCGTCAACACTGCCAATCCTCCAGATTCGCCGAATCCGCAAGGCATGATGTAATGTCGCGCCGCCGATGAGAATGCGTTGGAGAACATCGTGGAGGCCACAAGCTGAGCCTCCGAGGCTGAAGAGGACGATGCGCCTACGACATTATCTCCACCGGAGATTATGGACGGGCATGTCGCCACCGGGCCGTAACAGCCACCACCGAGGGGACCTAAACCGGTGAGAGAATCTAGAGCGCGTATCGATCGGAACATGGAAAGATAGCGCGCGGACCGACGAAACGGTCGACGGGGCGTCTTGAATGTGCCATCATCGTCTGGGTGATTATCGGCATGAATGTAATTATCTTCCTCGCTGAATTCGTCACCATCATCATGGCACGATGAAATGATGCTCGGAGTGGCGCCATCAAAGATGTCGTCATCATCCACCCGGTACAGTTCCTCCTCCTCAAGACGAAGGATATCGTCCTCCGTTAGAGTTTCAGAGTTATAATCATGAGCATCATTGACGTCGTCATCAACATTACCATCGTCGCCTTCATCCAAAATTTTAATGGCTTGAGTATTATCGCGCCGAGGGAGTTTCCGCACAGGTTCACCATTGCCGCCATCAACCGTGCACGATGACATCGAACTCAATGTATCTGGTCTCGTCTTCTTGTCTGGCTTACGCTTGTAATTTGTAGCTCCACCACCATCATCTAATAAGTCCGTCGATATGAGTCGGGTAGGTTCGCTCAACGAGAATGCCAACAGCGTGCAATCCCCCATCCTGGACCCGACGAATACCAAACCCCTCGACAGGAATAGGGGCGGCACTTCCTCTGGTGACGCTCTCTCTTTGTCATTTCTCGTTGACACTAGTGCATCATTATGCGTTGAATCTTTCATGGCACTCTCATTGTCATCTTTTTCTTCCCCCGATTCTCCAAGATAACGACTCACCATCTTGGAGTGACACGCCACATCAGCGTTGAATACTGACAGGCAGCTCACCACGCTCCCTAGCCCTCCCACCCTATATCCCAACGGTAACAAGCTCATGAACATTCCGTTTGTGCGTCGGCGGTCATCGTGTATTTCCAGCGAGTGCAGCGTCCCATTCCCTAGGCAAACGACCGCGACGTCGTCCGTAACGAAGGAAACGCGGGATCCGGCATCCAGCTGTAGAGCAAGGCGGGGCAACGGACTCGGATTGGGTTCCAGGTGCGCCGCAGCGACGCCGTCTTCGACATTATCGTCTCCCGAAGGGGGGGGGATCAAACCGGGAGGACACCCGACCTTAGCGAATCCATTCGTAGCCAACGCGCAACCAACCTTACCCCCCATCCGAACGTACACGACCGAGTTGCATCCCCAAACTAGGACGCCACCGCCGTCTTTCGCGGTGGCCGGACGGGGCACGAGCATCCAGGCGTCCGCGGGCATCGCGTCCACGAGGCTCCATAGTACCACCGACCGACGCTGGTGCATCGCGACGCTCACCGCGGTGAGGGTGAGTCCGTACTTCGTCCCGATGGACGTCGTCTTCGTCCTAACGCGTCCGGTTCCACCACCATCTACCCCGTTCTCCTCCTCCTTGTCCTCCTCATCGTCGTCCATGTCCATGTCCATGTCGTCGCCGTAATCGTCTTTCGCAGCCTTCGAGGTTGATTTCGTCGTCGGCGCCGAGGAGGATGCGACGGTCGTCGTCACCACCTCCGTGGTACGACCCAACCTCCCCGCCCACTGTCTGCCCCCCCCCCTCCTCGGATTCGTATGCAAAATCAACAATGTCGGCTCGGTATACCCCCCGAGGTACGCGATGTCGATCACGTCGCCCATGCCGTGACTAACCGATGCATTCGATCCGGCGGCGGCCGTATTGACCCCCAATAGCACCCCCGTCGCCAATAGCTGATTATTGCCCTTGGCCTTCGACGACGATGTTGCGATGGCGGCCGCGGCGACGGCGGCGGAGGACGAGGATGACGCGTCGTCGCGTATCTTGGCCGAGAGGGACGACAGCGGCAATATGTACGGCTCGGACGCCACCCTCCACCAGGAAGAGTGGGCGGTGGAGGAGGGGGGGGGGGGGGAGGAGGATGATGATGGCGGCGACGCGATGTCGCCATCGTCGTCGTCGTCGTCGTCGTCGTCGCGGCTGTCGTCGCCTTCATCGCGCTCCGCCGGCCTCGGTACCCGGGGAAGGGAGAAGGTCGCCACGGCCACCCCCCCCCCGAGGACCACCGACACGTGAGGCGGATCGTCGTCGTCGTCGTCGTCGTCGTCGTCATCGTCGTCACCCTCTCCGCCGCCCTCTCCGCCATTGCATTCGCCATCGCCATCGCCCCTCGATAGCACCGCGACCGATACATCGACCTCCGAGTACCTAGTCCCGCCCGCGCTGCATTCCGACAACGCGCACGACAGGTCAATAATCGACGATGCAAGCAACACCCCCCCCGACGCGTATCCGACCATCGCCATCGAGGGGTATACCACCGACAGCCTCGGCTGTCCGGCGAATCCCAATAGCAGGCCGTCGTAGTGCAGAAAAATGCGACGGCGGTCGCGTCGTTGGCCCGCGAGTCGGACGGGATGGACGGGGGTACGCATGCCGTCGGGCACGACATCCATGGAAACGATCGACCCGGCGAGGTTGTCGTATATGGCGGATATCGCCAACGTGCCCGCGTGCGGCAGGACGGTGTACACGCGCAGGGAGTTCGAGTGGGCGGTGACGAGGTTCGGGAGGTGGTGATGTCGCTCCTCCTCCTCCTCCTCCTCCTCCTCCTCCTCGACCGCGCCCGTCGATGACGAGCGGCGATGACGACGACGGGGACGACGACGGGGACGGGGACGGGTGAGGTAGGCCCAGCACGACAGTTCCGAGCTCCCGGATCCCCTCCCCGGTCCGAAGGTCGTGACGAATGCCGGGTGGATGGGACGGCCGTTGGACCCGCCGCCGCCGCCGCCGGATGCGGTCGTCTTCGCGGCGGATGAAGACGAGGGGGGTGGTGCCACCGTCGCAGTCGTCGTCGTCATCGCCGCCGCGGTGGTGGAGGCCGACATCGTTTGATGCTCGATGCCTCTCTCTGCTATGTGGGGGGGGTCCTGGGTGTGCGCTTGGAGTTATCTATGACGTGTGGGTGTTGAGGCGAGAGAGTGCTGAGGCGCTGAGGCGGCGGCGAGGGAGGTCTGATCCCCGTCTGTCCTTCCCTCTCACTGTCCTTCATTTTCCAACTTTCTTTTTTATCATACCAACACACACACAACGAGAAGGATTCCTCCGCCATGCCTCCCTGGCTCACCAACGGGACAGAGAGGGAGGTCGTTGGAATAATATTTACTAGGGAGATAATGCGGAATGCCTTTATGTAGACCTTCGACCCGTGATAATGCCTCACCGAGAATTTTTTTATCCAAAATACCACACCCAGCGATGTGACAGGCGAAATACCTAATGACATAAACACTTTCTCGTATTTCCATCCATAATGCCTCACTTGAAAAAATGTTCCATCCATAATGCCTCACTTGAAAAATTGTTTAATCCATAATGCCTCACCTGTAGAATTATTTCATCCATAATGCCTCACCTAAAATTTGTGTAATTCTCTGTGCCTCACTGGATTATTTCTTCCATCCATAATGCCTCACTTACCATATTGTGACAGGTTCCGTGTCTAATTTACGGAAACGTTCTCGAAACGTCCATCCTAAATGCCCTCACCCTATCGATTCTTTCTTACTGCGTTCCGACGATTTTTTTGGCGAAGTTGACGTGAGACCAGTCATCCTCTATACCTCACTTGCTCCATATTCCCATTCATAATAAACGCTCGAAGTCCTATATCTTCATCCAAACTGCTTCACCTTTGGAAAGAGATGGCAAGAACCCGCCGAACACCCCCACCTGCCGATGCCAAGGGCTCTCGAGCCGAGCGATACCAACTAAGGAGTAAATTGCCCATCGTCACTACAGCTGTGCCCTCTCCTCGTGTTACTAAGGATGCTTTGTCTCCATTATCCACTGCATCTGTGGCAACACGTCGTTCCATAAAGTCAGTCGCAATCACCTGTCCCATTCACGGAGAGACGACGACAGCCGATCTTCAATTGTTCGACAATGACAATAAGAACGACGACGACAACGGCGACGTCGACAACGACAATAAGAACGACGACGATAACGACGACGACGAATACGACAATAAGAACGACGATGATAACGACGACGATGACAGTAAGGACCCAGATTATAAAGGCATCGATGACGCTGACGAAGATGACGATGACGAATACAACGACGACGACAATCTCGACGACTATGTTGATGATGATGATGGGGGTGGGAAATGCGGTCCTGGCGAAAAACCATCCATGCGTGTTCAGCCAGGGCAAGGTTTATATTATCCTGACGATGATGCCCTTCTTGATGATGTATTTGACGATGAATACAATGAGAAGTATTGTACATCGATTCCTTCGGAGGCTGCTTGCGATCGCAATCGCAATCGCATCGCTGGTGGTCCCCAGCGTCCCGACAATGCCACTAAGTCAGAGGAACGCTTTTACCAAAGGGAGCGAAAGGCGTACACGGACAACCATCGACGCACACTAATGAAAACTTTGGCCGCCGTTGAGCTGAATATGTCCCCCCAAAGGGAAAGGCAAATAGTGGAATATACCGGCGATCAATA
>JALLPB010001000.1:0-12941 GCA_036939975.1 Cyclostephanos tholiformis | reverse complement strand
ATAAAATGTACAATTTTGTATTTGTTGAGAAGAAGGATCCACTACCAGCCCATATAGGTATTGGCGACATCTATACTGGCGAGAATGTCTACTATAGCAATGATGATGAGGAAGCACTTCATCGTGCTGGTGGTAACTCCTTTAATGAAGGAAACAGTCACTCCGACTTGTCAATGACAACACCAAGGCGGTCTCCTTTATTTGGAAAGAGAGACAACAATGGTGATTTAGTTGAGTTGATGAACACAATGCGAGATATGGCGGCTGCAAGGATGTCATCTAATGAGACCCAGAAAGAGATCTTGCAGCTGCTTACCAAAAATGATTGTGAGGTTGATGAGCAAGAAGCCGAACATAACAAAGGTGCAACAATGAATGGCATCAAACAGACTCAACGGGTGATCAAGAATTTTGAACTAGTGAACTAGACTTAGAAAAACATAAAGCAAAGAAGAAGAAGCTTGAGAATGTTGGGGCAAACAACGATAAGATTCTAAAGTTAGACAAAGAAATCAAATCAACCAAGAACATGATCAAGATTTTGAGAGCAGACTTGAAACGTCAGATGGAAGAGATGGGATGAGCAATGAAAGGTTTAGATGATTCATCTGATGAGGAATATAGTGATTGGCCAGGATGAACATAAATATTAGTCTATATTATCTGTGATCGTCACTCATCATATACACAATTATTTGAGCGATACCAATTTGTATGGGGATGAATTAGTCCATGTCTTGATATTTCAGCTCGGATGTTGTCTCTCCATTGTCTCCCCACCACTTCACTATTAGCTTCCCCACCTTTGGGATGTCCACCTCACAACAAACTGAAATCATCATCAGGCCTAATATCTTGCTCTCCTCCATACACTCCTACATCATATACTCCATCCTCAAATTGATCAAGATGTGTCACTAAATATCATTGGCAATCATCATCAAAGACATCCCGATCAAACGCAATTGATTCCACCACACATAAATTCATCTCATGGAAATCAACAATAAAATTATGGAGACGCGTACATGCATCAATAACTTTGCAATTCAAATCCAAGGAAAATTGCAATGGCCTCCACAAAATGCCCCAGCGAAGATTGATTTCACCAAATGCACATTCCACCACAATTCTAGATGAAGAATGGAAGAAATTGAAGTTATCCTCTGCTGTGCCATGCATTGCATTATCATATGGGGTCATGAGGAATGACCGTAGCAAATACGCAGAGTCGCCAATAAAATAGTAGCCTCTTCTTCTTAATTCACTCCAATTATTGTCAAGGAGCCATTGGTACAGGCCCGTTCTCTTGAATGCAGTAGAGTCATGCTCAGCACCATGGGACTCAATGCTGCGGAAGAGCACATGCTTCTTTTTATCCACAATGGCATGGACACTAAGTCCATAGAATCCCTTCCGGCTGTAGAATGATTTTGGATTTAAAACACCATCAGACTTGTGTGGTTTTCGAATTTTTATAATCCACCCATCAACCGCACCAATGCACCCATTAAATAAATGATTCGATCCATCTGCAAAATCTCTTGCCATGGCACTCATTCTATCCTCATCCTTGCAAAAGTTGATACCACTTATATTAACTAGCTTGTCTTTGCAGATCCATTGAAAGATAACATGACAACAAATAGCATAAGGATAATTATAACCGGTGGTCATTATTGACAGAATCCAAGATATGCTGCTGCAATAGCTTCAACTTGATTGACGTGGCGGTGGCTGGGGCAATGGTGTTGTGGGTTGCCATTGCCTTCCCCCCTGCCATACAGCGGGCAGCAGCAGCGGAGCCATGCTGTCGGATGAGGTACCAGATGGTATGCATCAAGGTGGAGCAGCAAGGGAGTTCCACTGCTCGACGCAAAAGGTGGCGATGGAAAAGGTTGTTGATGTGTGCCGAGGTGTGTGATCAACTCTGACGTTGCATATCATACAAGAGACTCCTCAACCTCTTTTTTCTGTTCTATCACAAGGGCAATTTTTTGGTACAATTCAAGCTCTTGCCATGAAAAGCGTACCTCAAAATTGTACCTGCCTGTTTCAGTTTTTTTTAACAGACATGGCCTATAAGATAAGGCGGGTATGGGACAATTTTTGGCGGGTCTCGGATGGCATACCAAGGAATCGAGATATCAGCACCTTCGAAACCAGGCGCCGATGACCTGCTGCAATGGTGTTTTTCTCAGTAACGGCTTTTTAATAATGCCCAAAATTCCTATTATGGTGCACTTTTATAAGTTGAAAGTTCATCATTTTCTCTTGGATGGGACAATATCTGATGGAATTGAATAGTTACTCTAAGATTTAGACAAGTGATGCCCAAAACAACTCCTTGAGGAATTAGCTCCAACAAGTCAAAGTGGAAGAAAATTGCAACTCCATTTCAGTGATATGCATGGACCGCCAGGAGAATGTCAGAATCTCTTGATTGGAAGCTTTCCAGTTACAAGTGTCTGCAAATGATCAATCTGGATGAATCATCTAGGGAGTTCATTGAACCATCCTTGCAAGGAGCTGCAATGGAATGACCATGGGTCAATTTACTTGTTTACATGGGATGTAATAATCCCATGCCACCACTTTCCTTTACAGGACAGTTTGTGTCTTCGATTTCAGTCCCATTGAATGTGTCAGTTCTGCAGCATCAACAAAAAACAAGAAGGATCGGTTCATGAATTTGTTGAAATGTATTGGGCACTAAAAAGTGATGTTCAATTACCTTCTTACTATCCTCTCAACGGAGAAAATCATGTTCATTGCAGTTGGCAAGATTGCAGCAGTGTGTTCACATGTTTGTTTGGATCAAACTGGCTTGATTTTAGCTAGTTCTGACAATTATCTTCAAGATCCTTTGAAAGGATATTAGGGATTGATGATGGAAGAAGAGAGGAACATTTAATTGACTGCTTCTTGTGAAATGATGTGATGAAGAGAGGGATCTTGTTTATGGTGTTTCCAGATCTATTATTGTGAAAAAAGAAGATGAAGAAGCAATTGTTGATAGAAACACAATCAATGCCAATGATGGGGAAGATGGCGTATTTGATCAATTCAATGGTGTGCTTATAGTTGAGGAGCACATTGTCAACAATGACAATGGGGATTGATTGATTTGACAATGTGCTGGTTGTTGAGGAGCATGATGACAATGATGACAATGGGGTTGATGGCATGTTCGATCAATTCAATGATGGGCTGATTGTTGATGCACATGACAACATCATTGATGATTACAAGTAGGAGATGATTGGGCAAAAAAGAGGGAATACAACCAAAAAAGAAAAGATATGATGAATATCAACAATCAGTAGTGGGCAAAAAAGAGGGAACACAGCCAAAAAAGAAAAGATATGGTGACAGCAGAGAAGGTCAAGGAGCAGCAGGTGAAAAAGAGGAAATATGACAAAAAAGAAATGATATGATGACAGCAGAGCAGGTTGAGGAGATGCTGGCAAAAAAGAGGAAAGACTTGAATAAAAGAAAAGATATGATGACAGCAGAGGAGGTCGGGGAGCGGTGCATGAAAATGTTGGAAGGCTGGCGTACAAGACAAGATATGATGACAGCGGAGAAGGTTGAGAAGCTGCAGCAAAAAAGAGGGACTATTACCAAAAAAGTAAAGGTATGATGACAGAGGAGCAGGTCATACCGCTTCTGAATATCCCATGACCGTCAGTGAGGCAGTGATTTCTTTACTCCAATGCAATTTGCAGAAGACCATGTCTGCCTTCACACCATCTTTTTCTATGTCACACTGACTATTTGTGATTTGCTTTTGCCAAAATAGGGGTGACTTGTATGGCATGGGAATGAAGTCATATAGCCATCTTAGCACTTTCAAATTCTCTTGGTACTTGCACTGTATACCTGGGGCACTAGGGGATTTTTTCACTCTCAAAATTTTTGGCTGAAAATATCATGTCTCTCTTATGCAGTTAAAATGTACAAAGTCATACATTTTCTTTGCTGATCATTTATACTAAAAAAAAGAGCTTATTTAGGATAGCAGGACAGTTACAGGATGGATTATGATAAAATGTAAATCGCCAAATAAATTAAGAAATGGTGAGGGGAAGGATGGCAAACAAGGTGCAGCTAGTAACAGGACGAGAAGCATTTGAATTTATATATATAAGTTCATGCATTTGTAAGAATTCATACATTAATATTAAATGATTTTATATTTTCCAATGAATTTATAGAATTGTATGAGTTCAACTTGTGTTCTTTCTTGAATTTTACTACTACTAGTGAACTTACTGCCAAGAAGGACAAAAAAAATGTCATCAAAGCTTTTCCGGAAGTTAGGGGGTGTGATCTAGATGTTTCCCTGAATGATCACTGGACAGATTACTATATAAAGGATTATGATGGGAATAATTGCAATGGCAAGTTGGTGAGTGAGAAATCATACATTTATATGAGTTCATACCTCAGTGATGGACAGAGATGCTCCCTGTTTGTGAAAAAAAACCTTATCCCCAGGTACTTATGTGGAAAGAGTTATGTAAAAAGTGCTATTTTAGCAAATTTGTGACTTAATTCCCATGCCATAAACCAAGCCCCTTTGTTATCCCAATACACAAATATACTAAGTGACCATTATTTATTTGCAGATCATATTTGCAGTGTTGAAAAATGCAAGCGCAGGTATCCGACAAATAATTTATTTGCCCATGCAGATGCTAAAAATGATGCCAAAATATTGCCTTGTTTTCTGATTATATTTTTATGTGTGGAGCCTCTCTCCCCAACAAAACAAGTCACTTTCATAAATCTGATCAGCTGCAATCCTCCTCTTCCACAGCTTTGTTCATTCTTTTCACTTGATCCCCTCATCTCACCACAAGTGCATTCAATTGAATTGTAACTCCTAATGGTCCCCTCCATTTCCCAGGATGACTTTGGTCCTTTTGATGACACTCTTCAAAAGTTTGATTATGGGGCTGAATTTGACTTTGGCAGAGAGTTTACCATTGTAGGTTTTTGGAATTTTGGTTCTTTTGAGTATGAGGGTGTCTCCATTTATTACTCTGAAGATGGGACAAATCAACATAGGCGCCATTGCAGTCACCATTGTTGGCAATGGAACAATCAGATGTATCACACCAAGAGTGTTAAGAACTTCTATTGGTACCATGAATTTCTGCAGTAAGGTCCTGTAAGAGATTTGGCGACTTATTAAGTCAGAGCATAATTTGTCTTTTCATTTAAATTAGGTATTAGCAATGATGATCAGAAATTGACATCAACAAAAGGCATTAATGGATTGTTATAAACTATGATCCACCCAGGGTCCAAAGCAAAGATGAATACTACTAAACCTATGTACTATCTTTGTAGTCGATGTAAAGGTTGTTTTATATTTATGAGTGTCTAGGGATAGTTGTTGTGTTTCCCATCTCGTATCGTAGGCGAGTTTATCACTTATGTGGTTGGGTATTTAGGGGGAACGGCTGGTCTGTTGTTTTGGTGTCTTCTGGAATACTATTCGCTATTAGTAATTCCTGTGACTAAGTGACTTAAAGGAGTATTTGGGTTTTGGCGGGATCTGATTCCCTCCATTGCCGCGTAGCTTACTGTGGTAGGTCTAACAAATACCTCTCTGTATCCAATGACAATAATTTCAAGCAATGGTTCAATAGTACTCCCTCCTTGTAATGAGGCCATGACATCACCATCATTGACAACAACCAAATGATTCCATGCAGCTAACACTGCGAATCCAACTTATGAACAGGGACATTGTGAACAACATCAACAAAAATCAGAGAACTGGAAGCCACACTTGCCAAGATGAATCATGAGAGATACCAAAGCATGACATTGGCTGGTGCTTGAGGAAAGAATTTTATGTGCACCTCAAAAAAGGTCAGTATGACGATGCAAGATCAAATTAGTCAACAGGCAGTTGCATTGTTTCTACAAGAATTGGTGTGGCGTTGCAGAAAATTCTTCCGAAGAATTGGAGAAACTACTGGGATAACAGGAACAGTAAGTGTCAGTCAATTTTGAGAAAAATTGTTATTCCTTGTGGAGTAGATGGAAGGTCATATGGTATGCTTCTAGGGATAACGAACAACAAATTTTGCTCATTAAGATCAACTTTTAAATAGGATTGTTTGAGCAATATCAAGGTGAGATTGAGAGAATTGTGTATGTAGTACTTGTTACTTTTATGCTGCCTTACATATAACATAACAGGTTACACTCAATGTAAGATAGTTACAGAGAGAGATACGTGCAAAATATAAGCTATGAATAGTTAATACTTAAGAAAAAAATTCATACTGGTCACATCATGCTGTCATAGCCATCAATTAAAGTCTGTTCTTTTTGAATGTCTGGAGTAAAATACTTCTCTGGAAACATGCCCTGCTAGTTTCCAAGCCAAATTCTTCAGTTTTGAATTTTCCCTGCCAAAAGTGAGTTTGGCAGCCAACCTTTTTTTTGGCAGCTTAATTCACTTTTGGCAGTTGTAATGGAGGAACTCATATAAAATGCACTGGGACCAATATTTTTGACAACCAAACTCATTTAAGGCAGAATTCTGCCAAAGGTGTGTTTGGCAGCCAAGTTCAAAACATGGCACATTGCCTCAAAAACTCAGAAACTTGGCAGGTTCAAATATCACGCACATTGTAGAATATTGTATGATGACATCATACAAATGTATGATACCAATAATCTCCACACTAACTGTGTCCTTCTGCCTTCTTCTCTCTGTTTGTAATACACTGCACAACAGAAATATTTGCACACAACCACACACAAAGAGACACAAACATTTCAAAATTCCAGAATTGGCAACATGGATGACCCAAGGAAAAGGGGAATTGGGGAGTGTCCCCTCTTTCCCTCAGGCTCAGTAAAGTAATTGAATTAATCAGGTCAGATGTTTTGTTATGTATGCGCAGAGACAAAAAGTTGGATGGTGTTCCCCAAGTGACAAACACAAAAAAAATGTCAACAGTTAAGGCATTGACAACCAAACCTCAAGAAATTGCTTCATCATACAAAGACACCAAACAATACCTCGGATTTGTCTAGAAAACTATATAAGGCGTGCAATTGGCAATCATCAAATTGCAAAATGGAGTCATGCAAACAAACACAAGCCTTTGTTTTAGAGGGTGACAGCATCTGATATTGTGTATACCATAATGGTTTACAAGATCACAAAGGATGTATGGGAAGAAGAAATTTCAATCAAAGCAAGTGACATGACAGATGAAGAGAAAAGTAACAAAGTTAGGCAGAGAAGACCAAAGTATCATGATGGACAAGGAAAGCAGTTGAAAAGGTATGCTGATGGGTGGACAGAAGATGAGAGACTATGTTACAAGGAATTGCACGTGAAGTTCAAGGACCTCAGGTGTCATCAAGTGTGGACAAAATTACAGGAGCAATGTAAGACATAACAGATGATAATGAAAATGAAGATGAAAGTGGGGATGACAGTGACACAGAACACTGGAGAATTGTTTTCAAGGACAACAACACAAGCATGGAAGGATTGGAAGAGAATATTAACAAAATAGCAGGGTCACCAACAAAGTGTGCAATGATGTGTGAGGATTTTTTGGATATTCAACAAAGATAAATCTATCGGAGGATAAATGGCACATGAATATATGTTTATGAAAGAAAATCAGAAGGTACCAAAATATGAACATGTGTAGTGAAATGACTTAGGCATAGGAAAATAAGAACAACTTATAGGTGATAATATATATTATTAAAAGGGGAATATTAACCTAACAGAAGATATTGTGAAAGTATTGCAATAAATGAACACATGAAAGCATAAGAAGATGAAAAAGAGCAATCAGAAGATGATAACTATCATATATTGGATGATGGTATGGGACATAAAAAGACAATTTAGACAACTTTTTGTGTTTTAAGTTATTCAACAAAATTGAGATTAAAATTATACAAATAGGAAGATGTTGACATAGGACCAGGCATGTGAAACTATCATTGCCAAAATATTGATAACATTGGTACCAATAAGGCAACAAAATGGCATAATAAAAGGTGAAAGAAAGTCTTTTGGAGAGATGACAAGTGACCTAACTACAGGGGCATGGCAGTACAATATAGAATGTCCCATTAATAACATCTTACTGAGCACTTCTGATGATGAACTATCTTCTTTGGATAGGTTTTCAGAGTTTCCTGATTTTTTTGCATGCCATTGACAAGGTTCAATGAACTTGTGGATGTATTGATCTGGCACAGCTACCTGCATATGGCAAGGTCTTTGTCCCTGGAGTGCTGAGTTTTGTATAAGGGCTGAGCTCTTTTACTGTCTACATTGCATATTCTGGTGAAGGGGGCTAGCTTCCAATGCTGTCACACATAAACACATATTTCCACATTAGAAGTACACAAGTTCTTCTTTGCTTTCCTTGCTGTGATTGTTGACATGAAGGATGAGTATATTTTTTGCCTGCAAACATTGAATACCTGACTCATGTGATGAAGTGCTATGAGTCTGTTGAACTTCCAGGAGCATGTGGTTTGATGGATTTAGTCCACATCAAGTGGTTGAAATGTCTTGCTGGCAATTATGATGACAGGGCAAAGGGAATGGAAGGCTATCCAACTCTGGCATTCCAGTGCATCATTGACTAAAACCATTTATTTTTTAGCAGTTTATTGATAAGTAGATATCAAATTGGATCCAAATGTGAGGAAGATTCATTTTGGATGGTTCATAAAAATTTGGTGGTGGTACTACGTCAAGACGGGTCAAATGGGTATGGAGAAAGGTGCAAATTTGATATGCTGTGACAATGGCTACCAGTGGTTGCAACAGCTTATTTGCCCATACATGGCAGAGGAGCCATGTCACCATGCTACACTATGGCGGAAAGTCATTGAGTGTATGTTTGGGATTATTAAGGAGATGTGGCGGATTCTCAACAATCTGTTACAATAATGCAATATAAGCGATTGAAACCAAACATTTCTTATGTGCTGCTGCCTCCACAATTACTAGCTGGATATCATGGAGTGCCATGACATTTCAATTGGGTGAGGTGATCCTGTTGGTGGCAATGCTATTTGGTCTGACTGACAAACCACCACCACCCCCCAAACGACAGTAAGCGCATGCTGTTGTTTAAGATTGGCCATCGGCATACTATCTTGGCTAAACAACACCTACCTGTATTTTGTGATAAAGGAAGTATCATTAATTAATGACATTACAATAGAACACTAACATAAATCGATCCATAATCTATAACTAATATCATTAAAATAGAATACTAGCATTGATCAATCCAATGAAATCCTAAATAACATATCATATCCATAATTCACATGGTAACCTCATCACCAACTGATAGTGGTGGATAATAGCTTTTCTTGACATACCTTTTGCCCTTCAAGCTGGCCTCCATACTCTGGCAATGACTCACAGGAAGATATGTCTGTCTGAAACTGACAGCCCCTGCTGTCTTAGGCACACCTGGCAATTGATTCAGCAGATTCACAATACTTGATTTTTACCTCCCCTCACCATGAAATTCCTTGTAGAACTCCAAGTTCTCCATGAAGATGTTGACCTCCAGTAAATTAGGGATAGGGTTAGTGCTCATGAACCACCATTCTTCAGGGATTGCTGCCTAAATCGATTCTTGGTTAGCATAGTCAACATCTAACTTGTTCTAAGCAGAGTTAATATGCCATGGTTATACAACAATAACAGGAATCAATAATGTCATACAGCAATCAACCGCACATTACCAGAAATTGGTCTTTCCAGATCTTGATGATGTAGGGCTTCTTCATATGGCAAAGCTGGAAGCTGAGTGGCACCACTAGGGAGTTCGGATGGACAGTGAATTCCCAAAAATTTGGACACAAACATTTTTAGCTAAGTCATTTGCTTCTCCATCATCCACCACAGAGTCTCACCAGTGAGTTGCTTTTTCTCCCCTTCATAACCCTCAATATGCCATCATAATGGTTTTGCACAAAAAGTGCTCTTCCCTAATGTCTCGAATCAAAAAACTCTTGTATTTTGAGAGAACATTCTCACCCTGTTAGACCTTTCTCATTGGGTTGAGGTTCCAAATGTTTGTTCTAGCCTCAAACAAAATTACTAACTCGTCCTCTGCCTTGCAATTTGAATGCAAGATTTTCTTGCCATCCATATAATGGATGAGGCATTCGTAGTAAAACCCCTTCGCAACTCATGCTTTCAGTAAGCTATTCAAAATTGGATGGAACTTTCTTGGTGTCATTCACATCACCATTTTTACTTGAAGGCACTTGAAGTAAGGGAAGCAGAATGCAGAGTACTAAGTGAGTCAAGGACTTGCTGCCAGTGATGGGTGCTCTTGACTACTACTGCAGCAATAGGGACAATGTTGGCTTGGTCTTCAGGGGGGGCATGCCCTAATAACTGCTTAGCAATATTCTCTCAAGTGGGGCAGACTTGGAGGACCAGGAAGGAGATTCACAAAGCAGGGGGGGGGGCTTGGACCAATGCCAAGAAGATGTTGCCAACACCTCCTTGCGCAATTTCTGGCACTCAGCACACTCTTTGGCTGCTGCACCTGCCTGCTTCTGGGGGTCAATCTTGTGCTGCCCCTTCTTGTAAGAGTGGTGATGCTTCAAGTAAAGCTTAGAAAACCTCTTGGCAGTGGGGGGGGGAGGGCTGATGACACTGTCAATGGGAAAATCAACTAGGAAGAAATGGGAGTTGGTCATTGTGATGCACCCTGAGGTGACACAAAAAGGGGGTGGGAAAGGATACTTGTACATTTGCACATTTGCAAATGCAGTGCTGCAACATAACCACAAAGACAGAAAAACACACAAAAGATGTTCTCCGAGTGCATCTGTTCCCAATTGTTCTCCCGCGTATTTGCTCTGGCTAAAGAAATCACAGCCTGAAACCACGGGACATAGGTACTTTAAGTAGATGTTATAAAGTAAGTTGAGTAAGTAAATTCTTATTAGTTAAGTAATCTCTAGTAAAGTAAGAGAACAGTGGGCTTCCTCTTTTTCATGGGTGGAAGGTAGTAGGATAATGGAAGATCTGCATCAGATGCATCCACTCAATTATTCGATCAAAATAGCAGATTAGGTAGGAGGGATCACATCAACGCCATACCTTGGTGCGATCGAGGGCAAAGGGTTGGGGGATCTTGAGGACAAAATCAAACATAAGGAAGACTGTACCAAAGGAAGGTATTACTTTAATGGGGCATCCATGGATCGGGGCATCGAACGTTATTCCTATTAAAGTTTTGGCGCCATACCCAAATCCCGAGCGTATTTGTACCCCACCCCCTTCTCATCAAGCATCCTCTCCACGTCCTGATATGTCGGCCTTTCCCTCATGCTGCCAACGCGCGCGTAGTTGTCGCCGTCGTCTTTCTCGGCGAAAACGATCCAATCGGAATCATACCTCTTGATAAGTCGGACATTCCCCCCCTTACAGACGTATCCCTCGAGGGTATAGGTCGGTTTATATCCCAATTCGTCGAGACGACGCAATACCGACCCCTTCCCCCCGAGGAAGGATGCGAATGCGCCTAGGACGCCGCCGGACTTGGATGCCGAATCGAGCGCGTCGTCGACGTTCCTCCACTGTGGGTTGAGGAGCGCGATGAGCGGCGATGACGACGAAGCCGTGTTAGTTTTGGTCGTTAATTTCTCGATTACGTCCACCACCTCCTGCGTGGGCTGGACGAACACGCACATGTCGGTATCGGAAAGTGTTGGCAACGGCATCGATCCTCCTCCGAAGATGCCACCGAATCCACCACCGCCGTCGTCGGGGCTACTTGATGCTCCTCCACCGTATTCCCCACCCCCTCCTCGGCTTTGGGTGTAGAGCAGGCCTATCCCGTCCACGCCGGATTCGTCTATCGAACGATCCTCGATTATCCTCGGTGGCACGCCAGTCGTCGCGGCGCTGGGGGACATCCGACTCAGTATGTCCCGGGCGCTCGGTTCTGCGCTGCGGTACAGCTGCATGATCCCGCCCTGCCAGCTCTCGTCCGTCGGCACGAGCCTTACCTCGCGCGACATCGATCTGCCGTCCGTCTCAGCCTCGGCCTCGTAGAGTTCCCCGAGCTGTCCGCTCGCCGCATCGCGCGGGAGGAGGATGCGCACGATCTGACGCGTCATGCCCCCCCCACCGTCGTACGCGTCGGACATGCAGGACGAGACCTGCTGTATCATCTCCCCGTAGGATGAGGGTATTCGGAGGGAATCGTTGATGCGGCCGCGGTCTGTCGTCGTCCTCGTGCTACCGCCGTCGACGATTGGTTCCGCCGATTCGGAGGCCGAGGGGCACAGCGCCAGCGCCGTCCCGACGACCCCGACGCGCTCGCATTTGTCGATGCACGAAGGCTTCGACGCCGTGGCCGAAGGCGAGAATGCGAAGGCTGTCGCGCACGAGCAAAACAGGATAATCGCCGTGATTTTCATCGCAACCATGTGGAGGCGACCGACCCAAGGCCTGAAAAAAAAAGAACAATGACGAAGTATCGGGCGTGGAGGGGGATAGGAGGGTATGGTATCGTAGGGAGGAGTGATGACATCGGTGCTGACGTCTGAATCATTTTTTGGTGAAGGTGTTAAAGTTAAAAAAAAAAAAATCTGCACCAATGCATGTCGTGTCTTGGCCCTAATAGCTCAGTTGGTTAGAGCACTTCATTAGTAATGAAGAGGTCCGTGGTTCGACTCCGCGTTAGGGCTTTATTATTACTTGCGTGAGGAGAGAAGTACTTTTGCCCTTTTCCATGTATGTAGTTTACTAACTAAATACTTTTTCCGTATGTAAGACTGATAAATCTAAAAGGAAACAAGTCGGATTTGGCGGGAAAATTTTTTCAATCCGGACAGACCGAGGCCAAAAAAATCGTCTTTTCGAGATAAATCGATTTTAATTATTT
>JALLPB010000999.1:0-11814 GCA_036939975.1 Cyclostephanos tholiformis | reverse complement strand
ATGTCAAAACAGCATATGTCTTTATGTTTTTATGTTTTTGGGAATGCTCCAATGTTTTGTTTAGTTTTCTCGCTTTTTTTCGTGTAATAATATTATTCTGGAATTCTAACTTACCTATGCGGGTGTAACAGATCTCAGATTTCATCTATCCGCCCCCCCAGAGGCGCGACTCCATCGCTGCTGTTGGTCCTACCATCACTCGCTCGGGGCAAACGATCCTCATCTTTCTCTTTGGTAGCATCTTCACCTGGAGCGCATCATCCTTATGTCATTCTCGTCGTATTCCGCCTGCGAGGCTCGACGGCAACGTTTAACTATCCTCCGCCAGTCTCCATCCCGGCGGATGATACTCGCTAAAATGCCCCTCGTCGAGGATCATCGTCTATCCATCGTGACGTACCGCCCCCCTCCAACGTAACGTAGATTCGGGATGCGCGACGAATGTCAAAATATGGCGTGCGATCGACGCACGGGCCGGCGAAGTTCCCAGACCCCCCCCCCGAACATGGAATCGCGCTGGAAATGGGATACGCCTACAAACTCCGCCAGGACGGAGACGCGGACCCCCGAGCTTGGGACGTGCGTGGCCCGACGGCGCTGGTCGTTTCTCGCGTTTGGATCCCACGCGAGCGCGGTGTCGTGTCGTCCGATGATTCGCGATGACGACTTCGGGAGCGGTTACGTGCGGATGCGAATCATCGACGCACGCGCAAGCGATCGAATTTTGGATGCTGGCTCAGGAGTGGTGGGGGGATCGGTTTACGCGCATCCTCCATCTACTCGACGTATCTCCCATACCCCCCCCCATTCACGCGTCATCGTCCGCGACAGAAGGAGGACGATCGTGGTGTCGAGGGGGGGGGGGGGGGGGGGGGGGCGAAAAGACACGTCGTCGACCGTGCCTCGCCGTGAGAGCGCAAGCGTCGACGATTTGGACGATGACCCCCGACCACGATGTCGAGAGATGGTGGCCGCGCTGAGGATGGTGAAAAAATGTCGGCTATCGAGATCTGCATCTCGGTGATGACGATCAAGGGACGAGGTTGCTTCTGGCATCGGACGTGCTCTACGAATCATCGTCGACGGAATCACTATCGAACGAACTGTTGAGTTTGGCACTACCCCATACACGTGGGGGGGGCTCGCGCTAATTGCTNGGAATCACTATCGAACGAACTGTTGAGTTTGGCACTACCCCATACACGTGGGGGGGGCTCGCGCTAATTGCTAATTGCCATAGAGAACGCATTCCTCGCTGTCGCAATTCCTTTCGTCGAATGGGTGAAGAAATTGGAAATTGGGCGGAGAAGTTAAGACCTTTCCCATGCCGGATTTGGAAGAGGAGAGGAGGATGACGAGCGATAATCGTTCTGATCATTGTGGAACTATGTCGTCGCTGGTGGGTGGCTAGAGCGATGTCGATATCGGATATATATTTGGCCAAAACAATGCTAACTCTAGTTCATTATTCACGAGGGAAAATGCTATGCAATATCATCTACCTATGTGAATGTACATATCAATTTAAAGCGCCAATTACTTGACTCAATCGCACTCAGAGGACTTGATGACTACACATGATGTGTAGTTAAGAACTAGCAACAAGTACAAAATACAAAATTGAATATTATGCTCTATTTAGAATGGGAGAACACTTCAACCCAATACATGTCGAGATAAATGTTAATAGCGGCTGAGTTCATGCAAAAATGCAGGCAGTCATGATCAGGTGCCCNAATACATGTCGAGATAAATGTTAATAGCGGCTGAGTTCATGCAAAAATGCAGGCAGTCATGATCAGGTGCCCGCACTGGATGGGCGTGAACACTCTGCATCAATGGATCCCGAGCATCGATGACTTGAACATTCACCTCCTTTTCACGTATCAAAGACAGAGAAGTATCCCACAATTTTGGTGCAAGATTCCAGCCATAAGATGACGGTATATTATTCACACTGAATGGTTCGGGCTCGCTTTTGTTAGCGCAACCCATCCCAATTTGCCCTAGGACGAAAACAGTCTTTGTTCGCTGTGATATATTTGAAAGTAATGCGTCCATAGCGTCGCGGTACACTATTGGTACCATCTTTTGCACCCATTCAAATGGGCTAGATGAAGAATTCAGCTTCCGTGGAAGATTAACATACCACGGTATACTACCTTGGATGAATGCCACATCAAATTTGTCCGACTCGACAAGTATCTCATCATGAAGTAAACACGAGCTGTCGCCGTCCCCCCGTAGATGATGATCCAAAGTGAAGTTGTCCTCATGGTAGATCCTCGTTGCCATAGTTCCCATAAAACGATAGCAAATAGTAATGTTGCTTTGCACGTCAAGCATGCAAAAACGTGTTGATGTGCATTTGGCTTGTGACTTGTTCCACTTGACTTCACTGTGGCCCAACGTCCAAACCAATGCCTGAACTTGTTGACGAACTAAGCTTGATCCAACAAAAAGAATCCTCCTATTTTTCATTTTCGTCCGGAACCCACTCACATCAAATCTCGGGTAGGGCTTGTTATTTATGTCTCTATAGACCCAGTTCATCAAGTTTGAAGGGCAGTATTTTTCTGCCTTGATGCAATCGCCTTTCTCTATGCAGCTAGCCATGCACGATTGCGGGGAAAATATGTACGGTGGTGTGGTGTCTTCGACATATTCCCAATGGCCGCCTTTAGCGCCGTCGATCATGCCTTGCTCCACTGGGATTGCACTCTTATTGAATCCTATCGTTGCGTGTTTCTTTGTTGAGTATATTGAGTACGCGTAGTCTTTCTTTTCAATGAAGCCATCTTGAATGGTATCGGCTTTCCCTGCTCGAGGAAATTCAAAAGGGATGCTATTTCGGACAGGAAGGCTCGCAAGCATGAACATGAGCCCGAAGAAGGCCCCAACTCTCGTGCCAACGGCGTATCTGTCAGTCGCTTCCGTCATATTACATCCGCCTGGGGGCACGGTTTGAAGAATTGAATACCAAGACAATCAGCTGAGTTTGGAGATGAGACGATCGTTCGGATGACGCCAGCAACAAATTCCGATGGCGTTTCAATAGCTTATGATCCCCAGACTAGGTCTGGAAGGAGAGCAGCCCTCTCACTCGGTTCAAACTGCGACGCTAATGGCAGTGTCCTCTTGGCGTATGAAGATTCCGATTTGGTTAAAAATGTCTAGGTAGGTCCAAGTTGTTATTGTTTAATGCGATGGCATTTGCCGTTCGAACAAGGCATTTTTTTTGCTTTTTTTTTGTGAGAACGGATAGATGGGGAGAGCGATACTACGTGTAACAAATCAATTGACCTAACACTTTGCTAACACTTCCTGTAGAAAATACGTAGAACATAGTTACACGTAGTATTGAAACCATAATAATATGTACGAGCCAAATTTTGGGCCTTGCATATTATCCCGCCATTTTAAACCTGCATTTCTTTTGGGGGGGGGGGGAAGAGCTAAATGTATTCACCTGGAGGTCAGGCCATACAATACCAATCTCACTTTAACTCTATCACACCAAATTTCGCCACTTTTATTCTGTACACCACCTGTCTGCATATTTGACTTTTAAACTGACACACCGATAAAAAAGACTTTTCATCTGTACCCACTGGACAATTTTGGACTTTTAAAATATTACGGTTTGTCTTTTCGCTATTCAAAACATACTCACTTGCGAATTTTGGTTATGTAAATAACATCACCTTCCTTGTCACTTTTTAAAACAGTCACTGTAAGTGGAGAAGCCAGTTTTTGGTGAGTCCGAGCTTGTCTCCCCTTCCAATCTTGGGCTTTTGAAATACCTCTCACTTGGCAGTTCGGGGCTTTTCCTCTACCACAGAACCCCTTTCAACTATTTCATCCAACCACCTCCACTCAGCAACCATATTGATTTGATACATGTGAGCATCTTGACCAAACACCAGGTGCACTGCCGAGAAGGCGCAGGAACCAGCCATCGACGTTCCACAAAATTATCAATGAAGAATCAGAAAGGATTCATCTGAAAGTGAAATGCGGGGAGAATATGGTAACAAAAAAGAGAATGTAGACAAAGATGATGGGGGGGGATTACATGGGGGGGAAAGCAATGGCTCCAAGTATGATATTCTGAATGGCAATATTGTCTCGATTTTGTCACCAGTGGATATTAATGACTGTGATTACGTAAACTTTGATTTTGATAGCAATTCCGAAGATGAAATGCGCTTGAATCTGTCATAGGTGGTCCACAGCCACAATCCACCAAAGGGATGACTGCTGCTGAGATAAAAATTATTTACGAAGAAGATAAATGGATCAGAAAGTGGTGGACAGATCTTCAATGGAATCAGCATTTGAAGAAGAATGCTGTGGGAACCCCTCCTCATGACAGGTTGGGTTGTGATAGTGATTTACTATGCACAATGGTTGAGGTTGAGGGATTTCCTTTATGTGTTGGTCACATGTACTCTACGAAAGATATATTCTGGATGAGAATTGGAGAGTTAGGAGGCACTATTACAAAATATACATGTTAGATGCATAACCTTGACAATATGTGGCACCAATTTCCATGTGCACAGTACTTTTTGCAAAAAGACTAGGGTGGACTTGCACACATGTCATGGTTTACTGTGAGGGTGATGATACTACCAGGATACCCACAAGGACTAATTACAATAATGATAGGGTGCCCCTTAAGACTCCCCCCTTTTACAAGTGGTTGATACCCATCTTTCGATCTAGGGTTGAAAAGGATCTTGGAGTTGATTATGAGTCTTTGAAGAGATCTTCTCTGGCCATATATGAATGATTATGCCATAATGAATCCTATTATACAGAGGGAGTGTGATGCAGTGAAGGTTGAAATTTTTGGTGCAGCCATAGATAATGTCTGTTATGCAGAAGGTGTTGCAGAGAAGATGAGGTCACTTGGGCATACTGTTCCGTTAATCTACATGACAAGGGGAGGAAACTCTTGCGATGATAAACACAGTAGTGGTGAATGATGAGGTTATTTGGCGGAAGAGCAAGGCCAAGGGATTGCTACCGAATGATGGGATCAATGAGCATATGGCCTTCTGGAAGAATTAGAAGGAGGAGAATGAATTATTTCTATCCAAATCTTTGGGGTTAGAAGGTGCTGCCACAGACAAATTCCTTAGAAAGCACTGCCACAGACAAATTCCTCAGCAGGATACTCGTTGCCACCTCATCTAGCAAGAGCATGTTTCAGGCAATTCAGGAGGTTTTCCAGGCAGATGGGGGGCATGCATCCTTTGGGAAGTATACTCTCTTTTCAGCCTACACAACTACAGCCAATGCCAGTATGTCCAGCATAGCATTTGAGATACTATTTGGCAATGAGGACATCAAGAACTGGACAATGTTTTGGGATTTTGTTGCTATTGTGCATCCAATGATCAATCATCCACAAGTGATGATTATGACCAACCAAGACAAGGGATCAATTGTGTTGGTGGCTTAGAATTTTCCTCAAGCTAACAACTTCCATTACTTACATCACTGGTGTGAGAACATTATCAAGGCATGTGGAGGGGGGAAGGGTATATTAAACCACTAACTGCACTCTGGTTATACAACAACAAATCATCTGAGTGCTCAAACTTGCGGGAGATCAACACCAAAATGACCAAGTACCTGTACCAGCTTCACGAAAGAGACAGATGATACCTCACCAAGATCCCTAACAAAGAGCAGTATGCTGCAGCACATTGTGCTATGAGCCCTGACATTTGTATGGCAGATCTGCATCTTCAGGTGTGGAGTCTATGTATCATGCCAACAAGCTTGTCTCTGAAAAAATGGCAATCAATATACTAAATGCAGCGATTCTGTTGTTTAATTTGGAAGGTGAGCACTATCACCTATGGAAAGGAATGGCCTGGTTGAGGAATTTTCCTTTCACTCCAAGGGGGATGGAAATTATGAATGAAGTTTTTGAAGATGTGAACACTAGTGAGTTCAGGTTGAGTTTTGAAGAGGATATGACATGTTACACTGTCTCCACATCAAAAAATGCAACGTGTTTGAGAAATTTGAGCCTTGCATAGTACTTAAGGAGGTAGATAGTTATGGTAGCATCTACTATACCAAACTACAAATTATGGGACAATTGAATTTTCCAACTCGTTATGAGGGTTTTCTGCCAAGAGGGGCGGGAATTAGCTGCTTACCCAAGCCACACTGCTTAAAATACTCTGTTAAAATTAAGGGAGGAAATCCGGAATACCTAGGTTTAGAGGTTCTCACTTTATTCACCTCAGCACTAGATAGTATTCAAAAACAGGAAGGAGGGGGGCATTGGAAATGACTGTCTCCACTCTGTAAATGGCACAGACTTCTGCCTTGCAATGGGCTGGTTGAAGCCTTTTTATGACTACACATTCAAGAGGAGTGGGTACCACTACAAGAAGGTAGGTTTGTGCAGCATTAAGATGGGGAATATTTGCTGATAGAATGGGCCATATGAGCCCGGGGATTGGAACAACAAGATGATATTCAAGGATGCGTTGGTGAAAACGTTGGAGGATGGCAAGTGGTGTGAAACAGATCGAGGTTACCATGGGAGTGCACTGGCAAAAGTGAAATGTCCAAGCAGGTTGCTTGAAGATCTTGATCTGGCCATGAAGGCTACGATGGCAAGGGTGAGGAGCCACCAGAAGGCCATCAATGAGTGGTTAAAAATTGGGGGGTATTGAACAGCCCTTATTGTCATAATATTGTCAAACACTAGGCCGTGTTTGGAGCTCTCATTTGTTTTATGCAGCTTTTGGCAAGCTAACCCCTTGTTTGCCATAGAATATAATGATTGGAGTACTGTAATAGAATATCATCTGAGCTTCAATTGTTCTTTAATTTAGAGTCAAGAAGTTATCCTTATAATCAGAAATAAGTCATGTCCAATCTAAAAACAAACGCTCAACTGTTATCAAAACTGTAATCTTTAACTCTTGTGGGAAGACTCGGAGATTCATTAAAAACTCCCAACCAAGATGTCAGATTGAATGAGAGGAGAAGAAGAAAGACAAAACCAAGAAGCTCCACCTTTTCTTAACATGTTAAAGAGAGTGGCAGCGACTGATTGGAATTATGACGATGAAAATAACAGAATCACACCCCCCTGCCTTCGCTTCCTTAATGCCAACAATGTCGGCCTAGCTCAATACAAGCTCATCCACCAGTTCAGGCTCTTCATGACCAGGTAGCCCTCAACAAATTCTTTGCAGCAAAATTCCTTTTTGCAGTGGATCAATGAGATAAAAGGTGGTTTGGCTTGTGCCAATCACCAGCAACATTCCTTGAGTTCAAGGACTTAATTGAACAACTGCTCAGTGGAGTTTTTAACTTAGTCTTACCTGAAGCATTTAAGAAGATCAAGAACTCTACCAAATCAGCAGCCACCAATGACAACAAACAAGCTGCAACATGAAATGAAAAAAGAGAAAATAGCGGCAACAGGAAGAAGCACAAAAATGAGAATTGCAATGGCAACCTTGTAAAGAAAGAATCCAAAGATGAGGTTTTGTGCCCAAAGATGGTGAAACATGGAAAGACATGTCCAGCAAACAATACCCAGAGGACAGGACTGCCTGGGACAGCAAAGTGAAATTGTGTGCAAGGTGGCACATCAAGGGCAACTGCTACAACAACTGCACCAGAGACATTAGCCACATCAGCAAGGACAAGATCCCAGCAGAGAAAAATGACCTCCTTCCTCACATTTTGACATAATGCCATGAAGCAGCAAAGAAGGGCAGCTGACTGCTTGGATTGGAGACTAGTGGCATCCGACATTCAAAAAAAACTCTCAGCATTCCCTGCCATTTGGATTCAATGCAGTCATCCCATCTGTCCCCAAAATCCATCAATGCATCTCATCTCCCTCACTTTCACTGGAAGACATTAGCAAACTTCATCCACAACAAGAAAAACCAGCATCAGCACCAGACCCACCAAACCCACCAAACCCACCAAACCCTTGGCTCCAAATGTTAACATCGATAACAACATGAGCAGCAAGGTCAGCAGCAGCATGAGCAAAAGAGATTACACTAGCAGCAACAAAGGATCAAGCAGAAAAGATATTGGTGCGTATGATGACATACCTTTCCTTTCCCCAATCCCAAGCAAGTCAGTGACACTATTGACAACAATTTCCTGATGACCCAACATTTTGATTGGCCAAACAACCGTATCGAACAAATCAAGCAAGTCATGAACAAACTTTGCAGCATGCCCTCAGCTCTAGAATTGAAGTTTGAACTCTCAGAAGATTAGGCATTGATGTATAATTCAGCAGTATTAGCAAAGCACAAATTTGACCTCAGGCAAGAACTCCACACAATGAGACTCACCTCTTGGTCCGGGGAAGGAATTCAAGCCAACCAACATCCTTGGTTTGGTCTTAGGCCTCTACCCCCTCAAGAATCATATTAAAGATATCCTCACATATGGAAGCAAATGGCAGTTAATGGAGATCAGATAGGAGAAACAAGCAAATGATCTGAACAATATGCTCACCATTGGAAATCACAAGGGCGGTATTGGTGAAGCCAGAACTCAAGGATGTCAAGTATGGCAACAGCATGCCCATCCCGCTTGAGAGCATTAAGCTCATTCCCGGCCTGGAAATGGCGCCAATGAACATCATGGCTCAGAATACAATTGACAAATTTGGGCAAATAGTACCAAAAGACAGACTCATCGATGACCAGAGTTGGAAATGTAGCGGCACTTCCATCAACAGCCACATCTGACAAGAGCTCGCAAGAATGCCACTACAGATTCTGCATTCAACAGATTGTGAACTGGGCAGTAGCAGCAACACAAAAATATCCTGGTCAGAGAATTCTAGCATCAAAAATTGATTATAAAAGAGCTAACCATTGAGACATCCTCCACTTCTTGAGGGTGCTGAAGATGGCAATGCAGCTCCTGAACAACACAATAGAAATTATCATGCTTCGCCTGACATTTGGCGGTGCTCTCTTAATCTCAGGAACAATATGTGATTTAGCAAATGAATTGTTGAAATGTGAGGGCTGGAATCCAAAAGACTTACACATGATGGTCCAACGGGATATCCCACCCCAAAAGTATCTGGACACTGATGTCTCTTTTGGAATTGGATGAGAGCTCATTGTCGACATCCTCATTGACCTGAGAGATTATGCCAACATTTACATCAATGACACAACCGGTCTCACAGTCAACTTGCCAGGAACGATAAATGCCAAATGACTAGAAGCAGCAATTCCCCTTGCAATGGAAGTTGCAGCTTGACCAAACAATGCAAACAAAGACTGATTCTCATCCTAGCTGGAGCACTTTTATATGCAACTGTAACATTTAGTTTGTTTTTAGTGTACAAAAGTACTGTGCCTTAAGTACTATATTATCTATCATATTTGCAAAGTGTACACCAGTGCAAACAAGGGGAATTTTTTCCCTTCAAAATAAAAGGGCAAGTCCAACTGTATCCCCCAACTTTTACTACTGGTGACACATCCCCTGGGCATGGTGGTGTATCACCGATGCTCAGGGGGGGCATCAGATCATGGAATCATGCATTTAAATGGAGGGGAAATATCGGCATGGGTGTGGTGCTCTATGGTACAAAATGGGTAAGAAATACGAACTGTCCACCAGGGCTTTTATCTCTGCCCTTGGCCATCTACTGCCAGTTCCGACATGATGCACCTCTTCCCCACATTGTGGGTGCCATTGAGTATGCTCGGTTTGCTTTTTTTTCTCACTGTGAGGGTAGCTTAGGGCACCTTTTTGCCAACCCATTGAGAAAGAGGGATGGGGCCCGGGCCCCGGCCTTTGACGGCTGCCATTTGATGGGGGGACACAACAACCAACCAAAAGTTGGCATTAGCAGTGGGGGCTATGTTGGGGAGGGCATGTGACTGTGGCAGAATGTGGGGAGGGGCATTTCACCATTGTTTGGGGGTGGCAAATTAAGTGACAAAAAATAAAAAATAATTAAATACGCCTTGGCCTTAGGTGGCTCCCAGATGACAAATACCAACACAACAACCAACCAAAAACACGCAGACGTAACTGGGAGGGAGTGTGGAAAAAGGGCAATGCCATAGTTTGGGGGGGAATTGAGTTGGGAATATGATAAAAAATAACATGAAATCAATGAGTTTTAATAATTATTTTTTTCTCTCTTCGATTTAAAGATTTAAATAAAATCCTTCGATGGCGCCCTCAACCACCCCATCACAAAGATGTTACCACAAGGGTTTTGTCTGGATTGCAATAGCCATGCTGCTGGACACTGGCAAATGGCTCTACCATCATGGTATTCGTTTTTGGCTGGGTGCTCTGGAAATCATACAAACGTACTTATTCCTATGTACAAAACTAACCAAGGTAGGATGTGTTTTGTGTCCTTGTAGATAACAAGGATTACTCTAGACAATTAGTTACTCATATTGTAAAGAACTTTCTCGTCCAAAAACAAAAATTGCACCAATGGCAATTTTTCAATGTAGGAATTAATACGAGCCTATGAGGCTGTAGAAATGTACCAAAAAAATTAAAAAAATAACAAACTGCTCCAGCTAGGATGAGAATAAGTCCAAACCAATTCCCCAAGAAAAGATGGTCATGGAGGACAAGTTAAGAGCAGAAGGAGGATTAACAGCTTTACCCCTATTTGGGTTCGGGTGGGAATGAAAACCCTAACCCCATAGCTTTTTTACATAGGATGGTATTGAAACATGGACACGACCAACAATACAACCATCCCCACCATGGTGAGCTTCCGCCCCCTCAAGTGGTGCAGATTTAATACTTACATGCAATCTAGCACAAACACAATGTGGACGAGGGGTTGGGGGAGGGGGAAGTTGAAGCGATTCAATGGAATCAATAAAATGGTAGAGTAATAAATTAATTATACTTATTCTATTATCTGCAATGTAAAAAATGTAATGCAATCAATGGCTAATGTGATGACCATGCCACCAGCGGATACAACACAAGTCACATCTCCCGATGGAGCATTTCAATGGCTTCAAGCAAAGCCTCTAAAAGCTGCCAGCAGGCAAGTGCTTGTGCTGTATCGCCCCGGCAGATGCCAACAAAACACAAAACACAACTAGATTTTAGCTAGCATTTATCATACTTTTTAGCTAGTTATTTGCATGGACTTCGTAACACAAATCAGACTCTCTACTCAGCTCATTGATGTGATGAGCTTTGTGGAAAAGTGGATTGAGAGCATTGTAGCTGACAAGCTCAAGTAATTTTTGATGTGTTCAGATTTTTGAGCGGACAATAATTGGAGAAGATATTAGTTTTTTATTAAGCCTGAAAAAAAGTGGTTGTATATGTGCAACCCTAAGGGTAAAGCTGTTAACAGAAATGAAAATGGTAGGAAATTTCCTTTCATCTCTGTCCAGCTGGCCTTGGAGGATACAACGATCAAGGATATGCATGACAATTTAAAGTGCAAGACAAGCTGCAATTCGGAGCATCAAATAACTTATTCAAATAACTTATTCAAATTCCTTGCCACAATTGTCACCCCGTGTATCATTGGCAGATGCCTCAGCCCCGGCAATTATGCCCTTTCCATGATCAACTTTGTCAAGCCAAATGACAACCCCTTCCAAGTGATGGCTTGTGTCGATGTGGCAAAAAATATGCATTGATTTTCAAAAATGCAGACGTGAAAAGCTACAGTCAGTGGCTCGCTGACCTAGGCTGGTGGATAACATCCCCTGAAATGGACTGTTATGAGTGAAAATGAAGTGACATGTAGTCCAGGTCAGGAAGAGAAAATTATGAGCT
>JALLPB010000998.1:0-11796 GCA_036939975.1 Cyclostephanos tholiformis | reverse complement strand
AGAGGTTCCACTTGGTGCTAAAAATCCGTTTGGCACCTTTAAATGTACTTTAGATTTAGATAAGTACTGTACACACTTAATGTTTGGCCTTGGGTCAGGCATGCCTAAAGTGTAACAATTGTTACACAAGTTACAGTGAACTTCTGGGTTCATGTCAGAGGCTGCAGCCATGCGGCCATTGGACAGCTTGCGGAATGTCCTCATTGATTTCGATCCTTTCAACATTGCTCAGAAGAGGCTCGCCTGGTGGCATCCTCCTTGCATACAAGTCGACTCTTTCTGAAGTCTGATGCTCCATAGTTTGGAAACATGGCTTTGCCCTTTGCCTGCATTTCCGAAGCAGCCTGATACCATCCTTTCAAATGGCGGAAGGCTTCTTGAACATTTCCCCCAGTGAGTTCGGACTCAATGAGAGTCCCAACCCATTCTGTGCATGCAGTTTGGTCCCTGCAAATCATTGCACCATTTTGACGTTGCATATGACTCCCCCCCACTTGACACAGGTGGCCGGTGTGGCAGAGCATTGCCTAATTGGTGTTAACCACCAACTCTCCTCAGTGATCCAGTCGCTGCATTTTTGTTGTGTCGGCACTTCCTCCTCGCAGTAGCCTGCAATTCCCTGAATAAGAATGTCTGTGCATCTTGCTCCTTCATGGATGGGAGATGTAGGGGGAAGGTTTGATGGCTCTTACGGTATTGCTTGAGCTTTCCAACTTTTCCCTTTTGTATGGATGCAATGACGACCCGATGATTCGAATCATGGATCCTGGGCTGCCGGAATGCCACATTGCAAAAATACCTCCCATCCAATTCCCTTGCCATGCAATAATCTTGCTGGGATTGGTGCCAATGCCCCCCCCCCTTTGTTGTTGCCATGTCCATTGTGCTCCTCTTCCCTGTTGTCGACCACATTGTTGGACGTATTTATGGCTCACGTCTTTGAGGTTTATTTCACTGATGAAGTCCGTGATGATCTCCCCCCGGTTGGTTTGTGGGGCCCAAAAGTCAAAATTCAAGTCCCCTAGCAATAATGATTTACAGTTTGGATGGCACTTAGCCCAGGCGGCATGAAGGTCATCCACCCCCGTCATGTCAGTGGGGGGGATGTACGCACCTATGACGAAGAATCGATACTCCCCTCGTGACGAGCTGAAAGGTCAAGATGTTCGGAGAGGCAATGTGCACTGCCTCAACCAAAAGCCCTGATCCTCTGAGTCTCTCCACAACAGGGCTACCCCCCCCTGATGTGGACTCATCGCCTTAGATGAGATCACCTGATATCCCGAGATGAACTTGGGATATCGATCGGTGAGCTTGGTCTCGGTCAAGACCGCGCAGCCAACACTCATTTGATGCAGCCCCTTGGCTGCCACCACCAACCCCATTCCCCGACTGCTCTTAATGTTCCAGGTAGTGATAGAGAATTCCCACTACCCCCCGGCAGAGGGGGCGCCAACGGAATCGACATCGGTATCGATAGTTCATTAATTAATAATTTCTTAATTAATCGAATTATCAACAGCCGAATTAATTCCGCCAACTCCCGTGCATTCACTAAATGCGCAAGCAGACCACCACATCCCCCCCCATCCACGTCGGGGCGAGGGAGGGAGTGTTGCCTGAGTGGTCCCCTAGTAATAGAGATTTAGCTTGCCGTTTCAGCTTCCATGGTGGGGGCTGCAGCGTACGTAGCTACCTTACAGGCGGTACTCAGGAGTATCTACGTAGATACCCAGAGACATCCATCCCCATCACTCATTATTATTTTTAGGGCTTATTTTTATGATGTGAAGTGGTACACGATACGGCCTCACCGTTCACCGACGACCACAGAAAATATCATCATGACGAATCCCTCCCGCATCCTCCCAGCGACGACGACGGTCGCTACGGTGGCACTCCTGGCATTATCGTTCAACCCCATGATCGGAGCCTTCCATGCGCCGTCCTCCCATAACCGTTGCCATTCATCCCGCCGTTGCGGTCGTTGTCACTCGACGTCGTCCGTAGCGTCATCATCGTCGTCGTCGACGGCCCTTCGCGCCGCCTCCAAGGCGGCCGGTGGATCATCGTCCAGACGTAAGAAGGCGCCGACCCCGAGCGGCGGTGGCGGCGGCAATGGGAGGTATCCCGCGTCGACCGTGATGGATCCTCACGGTCCCACCCCCCACCTTGAGCCCGATCCATTCCCTGAGGTCGACCTCGACTCCCTGCCCGAGGCCCGATACGACGAGTCGAACCATCCCGTGCCTCATCAGCCGTGGCGTCGGGGCGATACCGATGGTTGTCACGATCCACTCACGGCGCCGTGGAGATTGGAGGCGGAGGCAATCATTTCGGATGCGGTCAACCTCGTGGGGGGGAACGTTGTCGACGTTACCTGGTACATGGCGAAGTGCGTCATCAGCATCGACGAGAGGAGCCTTAAGAACGTGGTGGGATACGTCGATGGACCGGAGGTTAGGATCGTATATCCGGACGATACCGACGTTACCGGACACGTTTGGGATCCCAGCGCATCCAACGGCGATGACGATATGGAGGAGATGTACACCGAGGAGGACGAGATACTCGATTACGAGCAGTACGACGAGGATATTGAGTACGAGATACTCAAGGCGAACATGCCCGTCGAGTACGACGAGGAGACCGGGAAGGAATTACCGCCAAGGGAGCCTCGGAGCAGGGAGGAGAGGGCGCAAGAGATGAGGGACGAGTGGGATACTCGCTTCCTAGACGAGCCCCGCGTGGAGAAGCCTGACGACGGCATGTTCTCGCACCCCGTGGACACCAAGGCGCTGAGCGTGGTGAGCCAGGCCATAACCACGGCGCTTGCCGTCGAGGACGTCGAGGAACGGTTGCGTATACTGAGCCGGCACGACGTGATATTAACGTCGCCGCTCGACAATCCGTGCGTCCTAGACTCCCAGAGGGAATTCGACGATGCTCTCGGGCTGGACGTTTACGTCGAGACGCGGGATCCGTGGGGATCGAACAGGGTACTTTTCGGTAAGCTCGTTGATAGGAACGCGCTCGACGTGGTGATTAATCAGGACAATTCGGGCAGGATGGTCACGATACCACACAGCATGATACATCAGGTGCTGCTCCCGAGCGGATTGGCGAAGGCGAGCGCTAAGATCAAGGCCGGTCTGACGTTTGACGACGACGATGACGGGGATGGGGATGATGACGATGATGATTATGATGATGACGATGATGATGATGATGATGATGATGACAGCAGTGAGGAGGGCGACGAGTACGATGATGGGAGCGAAGATGGAGAGGAGGACGACAATGAAGATGGTGGTGGGTACCGGGATGTCGAGGAGGAAGAGGTATTTGAGTAGTACATTGAAAACTTTATGTTTCATCTATGAGAACTGTGTTGAGAGGACATTACGAAAACAATGAATCTTTGCCGTAGGTTCGACCACTACCTGACGTATTGTAGTTATGGCTATAAATATTATTTGGTAACGATTACTATTGACTACCTTAATACGGACAGTTTTTTGCTCTCCCAAACCATCATCATTAAAACTTAGCTTACCACGCAATTTCGTCGTCATTCAAATGCTATTACATCATGCCCATTCCCATACCCTCTGCGTCAAATCTCCTTTGCATTTCATCCTCCGTCTCGAATACTGGAATCTCGGTAACCAAACACTCGGTCGTCAGAACGAGACCAGCCACACTAGCCGAGTTGATGATGGCGTTGATTGTAACTTTAGCAGGATCGACGATCCCGGCCGTCATCAAGTCACAGTATTTATTGTTGGCTGCGTTCCATCCGTAACCAAACTATTGAGCGGGTGTGAGAGGTTTGGGGTGAGAGTTAGTGTAACATACCACACGATACTCGCAACCGGCGGCATCTGCAAATAAGGTCAACAAAACCCAATATCACTCACCCCATTTTCCCTCGTCAATTCGACAATCTTACTCAAAACGACTGCCCCCTCCACGCCGGCGTTCTCCGCCACCTGCATGCAGGGCTCGCTCAGGCTCTTCATCAATATTGCCGCCCCGGCCCTCTGATCCTCGTCGTCGAACAGAGACAGTATCTCGTCGGTAAACATGTCCTGTATGTACGCCAGACACGCGCCGCCCCCGGGTACGATCCCGAGCTCCCTCGCGCTCTTGACGGAATTGAGAGCGTCCTCATACCTGAGCTTCTTGTCCTTGAGCTCCGTCTCCGTGGCGGCACCCACCTTGATCCGCGCGATGCCACCCCCGAGCGCCGCGACTCGTTCCTCGGACTTGTCCCGATCGAAGTCGGTGTCCGCCTCCTCGCCCTCCCTCTTGATCTGGGCGATGCGAGCGCGGACCGCATCGTCCTGCTTCCCGTCCGTGACGATTGTCGTGAGCTCCTTGGCGATGACGCATCGGTCGCACGTCCCGAGCATGTCGGTGGTAACGGAATCGAGGGTGATCCCCACCTCCTCCGCGACGTAGGTGGCACCGGTGGCGATGGCGATGTCCTGCAGGTAGGCCTTGCGGCGCTGTCCGAAGCCCGGGGCGCGGATGGCCACGACGTCGAGTACGCCCCTCATCTTGTTCACGACCAGCGCCGACAGGGCGTCACCGGTGACGTCCTCGGCGATGATGAGGATAGGCTCCTTCGTCTTGACCAGCTGCTCGAGGAGCGGCACGATCTCGTTGACGTTGTCGATTTTCGCGTCGGTAACGAGAACGCGGGGAGAGATGAGTTCGCATACCTGACGCTCCTGGTCCTTGACGAAGTAGGGGGAGATGTACCCACGATCGATGGTGAGACCCTCGGTGAATTCTATTTCATCGTACAACGTCTGCGATTCCTCGATGACCGTGGAGCCATTCTCGCCAACCTTATCGAAGGCCTGGGCGATGATACGGCCCATGTCGATGGATCCGGAGGCGATGGTCGCGACGGATTGCAAGTCGTCGATGCCGGTGATGCTCTATAGTTTGATGGATATTCGGGGGGGGGCGCTAACATGAGTGAGCAAGCAGCGTCTGCGGTCTCAAGAATTGTCCAAAAAGCCGTGTCGTGCCACCCCTCCAAGCAAGAATAATATTGCTCGCGATTCAACAATCACTCCCTCTGGGCGGCAGGAGTTGTCAAGAAATCAGTCAACGTTCTCCATTTTTGGCCCCCTCCTAGATACTGATTCGATGACCTCACCCCCCGGTTAAAAAAAAAAAAATACTCACCGTGGCGAGCTCTTTAATCTTGTCCGAGACCAATCCCGCGCTCCTCTTGATCCCCGCATTAAGCGCGATGGGATTCACCCCGCTCGTAACGGCCTTCATGCCATTGTTCACGATCGCCTGCGTCAATATCGTGCTAGTGGTCGTGCCATCCCCGGCCTTGCTATCGGACTTACTCGCGACCTCCTGCACAAGTCGCACTCCGACGTTCGCCTCAGGATCGGCCAGGGATATCTCGCGCGCGATGGTCACGCCGTCGTTCACGATTTCGGGCGCGCCGTAATTCCGCTCGAGCACGACGTTACGTCCCTTGGGACCTAGGGTCACCTTGACGGCGTTTGCCACCTGATTTATACCCGAAACGAGCTTCTTACGAGAATCCTCGCGGAAGGATACGCGCTTGGCGTTTAGTCGGGTAGTTGAAGTCGCCGTCGACAATCGCCAGCCGTTGTTATTATCGTGGGCGGGAACAACGAAGGCGACGACCGACGTGGGCGTCGACGATGCGACGTACAGGGCCGTGGCGAGGGTCGTCACATGAAACTTCATTGTTAACGTATTCTTGTATAATCTGTAGTGCGAGGACTTTCTCGACGCGTGGTTGGCAATGGAAAGACCGAGGAATGCAAAAATCAAGGTAACGGTATGGGTCAAGAAGAGGGTGTTATTTTACAAACAGATCTCGATCGATATCCCCCCGCCCCTCTATTATGTGTGTTGTAGTATGTAGTGGGTGGGGGCGGCGGGCGGGCGGGGTGTCACTCGCTTGTTGATGAATTTTTGGTGATGGGACGCATGCACTGAACGTCACTGAGAGCGCCACGTGGAGTGTTGTTGTTTTTCGATCGACTCTCTACCTCTAACTCTCTGTCCGTAGTCCGTTTTTTTAGTTCAGGTTAGGAATTGGTAAAAGAGTCAGTACAAAAAAAATACGAATAAAAAAATAATGATGTGACACAATGATTGTGGCGGGAGATATTTTTGAGCTCATAACCTCATCCCCACCACGAAAACTTCTTCCTCTCAAGTCAGCATTAATATTTTTATCTATCCTTGTTCAGCAATGGGCATGCCTTGACCGGCATCCAGAATATCGCCTTTTTGCCTCCCCCGACCGAGGATCAAGATATATATTTCCCTTCCGTTCGTCGATTCCTTCGGAGAGGAAAGTGAGAGAGAGAGAGAGAGAGAGAGAGAGAAAGCGAGGGAGAGAGAGAGAGAGTGCAAGTGGAGTGAAAAAAAAAGACGAAAAATAGTTATGGTCGAGGTTGGAACAACATCCAAAACGCCATCCTCATCCAGTAAGGGGAGGAAGGAGCGTCGGGGGGTCCAAGGGAGGAATCGTGGAGGCAGTGGCGAAAACGACGACGACGATCGCGCGATCATCGAAGACGCGCGTTTCGCGGCGGCGTCGACTCGCCCGCAGTTCTCCTCATTCCCCCGCGGGTCGAGGGGGGGGGGGGTCGTCAACGATGTCGACCACGACGGGAGGGAGGATAATAAGCTTTCATCCTCGTACTTGAACTCGACGTCGTTCGACCTCGGACTGGGAGAGTCACTGACGCGCGCCATCGAGTCGGACGAACGGTTCCGATCCGCCCTCGCGTCCGAGCCCGAGAAGTTCGGGTGCGTCCCCGCGAGGGATAAGTTCGGTCGCAAGACGAACCCCAAAAGAACAAAGAAGGAGAAGGAGAAGGAGAGAAGGAAGGATGGGCGGGTCGATGGTGAGGACGAGGGGGGAGACGACGGGGACGATGAAGACGACGATGGCGATATGCAGGACGTCAGCATGGAGGCCCGCATAGCCTACCTAAATGCTCTATCCCGGGGTGACATATCTGCATCGTCTCCTTCCTCCTCCTCTTCCGACGATGATGATTCAGACGACGATGATGATTCGTCGTCTTCGTCCGCGGACTCCTCGATCGATGAGGTCTACGGCAAGTCCGGTATATTCGATCCAGATCGCGCTCCCCTCCCCGGCGATGCCGTGTTCGACGGCGACGACTGCGCGTCGCTGACTGATGAGCCGTCCCGGTACCTGTGCGTGCTCAACCTGAACTGGGACCGCGTGCGCGCCGTGGATGTATTCGTGATGCTGCACTCCTTCTGTCCCCCGGGGACCTTGCGGAATGTGACGGTATACCCGAGCGATTTCGGCTCGGAGAGGATGGAGAGGGAGCGGGTCGAGGGTCCGCCGGCGGGGATATGGAAGGGGAAGAGTAAGGGGGATCAAGACGAGGAGGGTCAAGGCGACAACAATGACGATGAGAAGGCTGACGATCCCTCCGGCGATGAATCTTCGTACGATGAGGACGACACCGATGATCGTGTACGTCCAAGCGATGACGTAGACTCCGATCACGATGACCATGACTCCGATAACGAAGAGGATGAGGAGGAAGGAGAAGACGCGTTCAACCTCGCGGAGGCCACGTCTAAACTGTACGCCCACTTTCCACCCCAATCGGCAATATCGAAGAATTCGCGCCTGCGCAACGAACACGACGAGGAGGAGGGGTTCGATGTTGAAAAACTTCGCGAGTACGAGGCGTCGAAACTTCGATACTACTACGCAGTCGCCACCTTCGCGTCATCAGAGGCAGCATCACAAGCCTACGAGGGAATTGACGGAATGGAAATGGAAGACACGGCCGCCGAAATCGACGTGCGGGTATTACCGGAGAATGCTTACTCCGAAACGGTTAGCCATCGATCGCCTCGTGATAGCTGCGACTCCATCCCCGCCAGGTACGAGCCGCCCGAGGACGCCGCCGCCACGGCGCTCAGGCAGAGCCGCGTCACTTGCACGTGGGAACGGGGCGATGCGGAGAGGGAGAGGAAGCTCACTAGGTACTACGGAATGGGGAAGGACGCTTGGGAGGCGATGGCAAGTGGGAACGATATCGGGTTCTACCTTGCCACGAGCGACAATTCCAGCGGCGACGACGAAAGCATTAGCGACGAAGAAGGTGATGGAGAAGCTAAGGAAGGCGGAGTAAGAGAGAAGGATCGTACCAAAAGAGAAGGGGATAATGTGAATGGGGACAAGAATCGGGGAATAACTTCGTCTATAAGTGAGAAAAAAAAGAAAAAGAAAGGATCACGCATGAGATCGATGCTCGGTCTGGAGGGGAGTGATAGCGAAGTGGAGGATGATGGGAGCAAGGAGGCTCTTGAGCGCCCAGAGGACCGGATCAGTAGTGACAGCTCCGACAGCACCGATAGCGATGATGAAATCGGAATGGGAGGAGACAAGAGCTATGCAGACAAGAACATTGAAGAGAAGGTGAAATCGCCATCTACTAAGTTTGAGTCGGAGTCGTCATCAGACGAAGGCGATGACGACAATACAAACGGAAACGAGGTAAAGGACAAGTCCAAACGCCAAGTTACATTCATGCCAGGAAAACAGGACCTGGAAGGAAGGATACGATCAAAGTTAATTCGGTCAAAGCATGCCAGCGATCGCGATGGAGTAGCAGTTGGAAGAGACGACGACAATGGATTATCTCCCTACAAAAAATATCTCGAAAAACGAAAGGAGAAGCGGAGGCAGCGACGGGAGGCTAGACGTAATGCCAGGAGAAAAGAAGATCAAGGTAACGAGATTGTTCGTGGCGACAACGACAGTCGTGATAACAATACCAATGACGGGATGTATGGAGTCGATCCTGAATTCGGCGTGGCACCATTTTCAGATGAGGAGTCTGTTGATGGTGCCTTCGGTGGGAATAGAAATAGCAATGATGGCTTCTTCGTCGACGAAACATCCAATCAAGGCAAGAATAAGAAGTTGAAGACGAAGAAGCCAACGAAGTATGATAAGATCACTACGGCCGAAGGTGGTGCCGGTTGTAGTGGAGGTGACAAGATTGCCAGTACCAAGGAAGAACTGGAACTTCTCATTGCTGGTGATGATGGTGAGTTCACAGATGTACAGGACACTTGATTGTGTCTCTCTTTCCTCTATTTGTATTTTCTCCTTGCATCTCATACGTGTGTACGGCATCATGCTATTCATTTTTCCAAAAAATTGCATCCAGATGAAGAACACGCGAAGGACTATGATATGAGAGGGCTCACTAAGTTAGAGCGTCAATCGGGCAAAAAGCTCAAGGGCAAGCGTAAGCGTCAGCTCGAAACCCTGGCGGCAAATGTTTCGGGCCAAGGCTTTCATATCGACACGTCCGATTCTCGCTTTGCGGCATTGTTAGACGGGAGCGATGATAGGTTCGGCATCGATAGGACCAACCCCGCGTACAAGGAGACCAGTGCCATGAAGGAATTGCTGCATGAGCAAGCAAAGAGGAGGAACAAGAATAATGGTGGACGCGACAAGGAGTGGGGCATGAAAAATGGTTTGAGAGATGAGAAGGCAAAGGATGTCCGTGGTCGCGACGACGGGTGGATAGAATGCAGTAGTGGCGCTTTGGAGTTGAGTTCGTTGGTTAAGAGCATCCAGAGGAAACTAGCGTAAGGTTTTGTATGATTTAAATAGGCCGATACGATATTATGGTACTCATATAGATGAAATGTTTTTGTTACGTCTTGAACTAGCACATAATTACGGACATCAAGCCTATTAAATTTATCAAATTCACAGTTATCGTTTCTCTCTTCACACTGAGTGAATTGTTAGTATCAGGGAGGCGTTACGAAGCAACAGTATAATACATCTGCGAAATTCTCTTCAGGTGCCTCTACCAGAGATGAACGAAGCCGTCGGGGCCGATGACGTCGTCCCAATCGTTGCTACATGTTCGGAATGTACGATGTCCAACAAAAATTCAGCCATCTTCCTTCCACCGATCGCCGACGGTTCAACGCGCGCGACGTAATCCTCGCTTCGTGTTCCATCGAGGGTGACGAAGAGCGGGACGGGTATGACCTGTGATCCCGGTATGCGAATCGTGCTATTTACGTTTTTGTTAGCACGTGTCGAGTGCGTTTCATTATTCGAAGAACGAAATCGCGGACGCCCAGCATTATTTGACGAATCAAACAGACTATACGTACCTCGTGGCCTCCTCGAAAACCTTTCGTATTAGCAATTGCAATTTCGCAGGATTGCGATTGTAACCCAACGTCCCCAGTGCGGCATTCGCCCACGACGGAACGTTGTTCTCGTCGGGGTAATATATCATGCAAACTAGGACCTTCTTTGGACGTGTCTTTGATGTTAGTGCCTCGATGTATTTCTGTATCCTTGAGTGGAGATTAGAGAGGGATGGCGGAGAACGTGCGTGGACTTGTATTAATTCAACATCTCATTCATCTGCCATTACCACACCCGAAATGCTATTATTCATACATCACCGAACAAAACATGATGCTTGTATGTATAGTAGCATAGCAGATCATCCTCATCTCACCTCGTGCCGAACAGATGCCGGAAATATCCCAAGCAGGGGGGACAGGAGCAGGCACATGACGCCAGCGACGGTCCACAACCGCAACAGTAATCATCGACCTACGGAAATGTAAAATACATGTCGTTGTGAGCGTAACGCGAACGTCGAGAACAATGTAAGGTGAATTGTCATCCCCTCCCCCTTCATAACGCCTAAAATCGGCAACGGTGACGTCAATTTCTTTGATTCGTTCGATACATCGTTCTGTCGTGTTATTTTCCGGCCACAATAGGCGGAGGAATGATATTTCGAACCGCCCCTCGAACTAAACTCACCGGCACGGCCCCGAACGAACGTCCGTGATCCAAACACGCCGATGGCAAGCAAAGGAGGCCCGCCATCGACGCGATCGTGCACGGCGTGGGACATAGAGCGATGTCGTTCCCGCCTATGGATACGACGAGGACGTCCCCCGACGAGATGTTATCGCGTAGGAATACGTCCTGAGAGCGCAGACGCAACGTGCGCTCGTTGATGGTCGTGGCCTCCACGGCCGCGTTGATGGCGGCGTACCTCGTCGTCGCACGATGACGCCGACCGTCGCCGCCGCCGTCGTCATCATCGACCGATGAGAGGAAATTCAACCAGTGAACGACGTCGGCCACGCTACGGGGTGGACTCAGCACGTCGCCGTACACGCCGACGGCGGGGGCGGTATCGTTGAACCAGTACCTTGAAAATATATTAATAATAAATATATAAGTAAATATATATATATATATTATATGCAACGTGAATGAATATAAAACAACGCGAAAGAAAAAAAATAGAATGTTATATCCTGGATGAAAAATAGGGCACACTAGGCATGTCGTAAGTAATGTATGCATCGAAACACACTTGTTATCGAGGGACGAATCCCCCGCGGTCCAAAGCAATGCGTCGGACTTGGCACGCAGGAGAGTATAGAGAGTTTCGAGATGATGGACTTTGTGTCCGTGATATTCCGAATAGAAGCTCGAGCTTGATATCTTCGTCGTGGTCGCCGCCATCGTCGATCAGCGAGAGTGTGTTTGAGTGTGAATTTTTTTTGAAGGTATGATCGGTAGATACGATGCTTATTACCATAGGGTACTAGGTAGTTAGGTAGTTACTCTACGAGATTGCGCTTTAATTACCGCCGCACTGTTATTGGAGCGTTCCCAAAACTCTTTTTATGATTTTTTTACACTTAAATCTCGCT
>JALLPB010000997.1:0-11800 GCA_036939975.1 Cyclostephanos tholiformis | reverse complement strand
TTTTGATCCGGTACCATCGCTACATATGAAATTTTTTGGCCACGACCGAACGATAATTATGAACGTCCTGCCGTCCTTCCCCTCGTTGGTGGACGAATTCGTAGACACTAACTTTCGAAGATTGCGTGCGCGCAACCTCCGAACACTCTATGGCGACGAGGACGACGACATCGTAGGCGGCGACAAACGAAGCGCCGCCGCCATTGACAAATCGCCCAAGGGCAGCGTCGACGAAAGGATACGTCCCCTCGTCGACCTCATCAATTCCCATCCGGATTACGTCACGCTGAGTTCGTGCTCCGGGAGGGTGGCGCTCTTCGATCCGGGAGAGGATGCCGACGTCGTCGTTTTCGAAGACGACGTCGTCGATAATGATGTCAAATACGGCAACGACATCGGCGGCGGCGGCGGCGGCGGCGGCGAAACGATCGGCGTCATCGGCGGTGGAAGGAGCGGCAAGGGACGGGGGGGCAAATGGATATTCGTCACGCACGACGTCCTATCCGACCTGAAAGAACGCGTCATCGACTCGCTCGTGCGCGTCGGCCGGGAGCGATATTCGAATGCCTCGTCCGCCTCCCCCCCCATTACCCCTAGGGTGACGACGAGGTCCATTCGGTCTCCGCCGCGACGTCGGCGATTGCGCATGCCCGTGACGTTCAAGCACGAACCCCCCCTTCTGCACGTGGCGGCTCGTACCCTCGAATCCGGTAGGCGATTGCTACGTATATGCAAGGGCGATTGCGCCATGCGCGAATCGGGATTGGTCGTCACGAATTCCAGGGTCACGGTCGAGGTGCGGACGAATTCGACGTCGCTTTGTTTGCCGGTGTGGGTGGACGTCGGGGTGGACGATAAATCTCGTCATCGTCGCATTGACGCCGAAAATGACGATGACGATGACGATGACGATGACGTCGTCGACGACGACGACGACGATGACGATGAACGCATCGTCGTAACCCTCTCCCCGGATGAAAATTACCTCAGGATGGTATCGGATACGGCCAACGAGCGCATGATGCGGAATGGGGATATGATCGATAGGCTGTTTCGAAATGTCAGTGAGGGGTTAGCATTCCCCCCCCACCGCGATGATGATTGTCCCCCCCTATCCAACTCGACGAGGATAGTGCACGATGTTGGCGATGATGGCGATGACGATGATGCCGATTGCCACGACGACGGGTGCGACGAGGGAACGGAAGGAGGAGGAGAAGGGGGAGGGGGGGGGAGGATGATAACGACAACGGAAGACGAGAACGACGGCGGCGGCGGCGAAAGCGTTATCGATTACAGGATGACGATCCGCCATGCCCTTCCGCCCTTGAACCTATGGAAGACAGCCGCCGTCGTCGTACGAAGCGTCGGGTCTCGTCGTGCCCGAAACGATCAAATCGACGTCGATGACGCCGACCGAGGTGGGCACGATATAGACGTGGACTTGCTCGCGTTCGGTGGGCAGGGAGTTGGTCCCGCGCTCCTTTCGTCGTCTGCCGCCCGCGCCGACCGTATCGACGTTGATGACGTTCAGATGACGACATCGACGAACGGGACATCCATGTCGTACTGTCGCAGGCACGACGATGTCTATCGACTCAAACGACGGGGTGGCGCGTGGTCCGATCGGTGGGAGACCCTGTCGAGAATCTCCATCCCGTCGACGATTGCGGAAGGTGATTCCAACGCGGATGTATCATTCTTGGAAGCGAATGCAGGATCATCGATAGCACTCGACGATGGTATAGTAGTCGTGAATTCCTCAGCGGGAAAAATTCGCGTGCGCGTTGCGACCGAGGGGATGGGAAGGCGGGAGGGGCACGCCACCGTTGTCGTACCGCCGACGTCATCGCCGCGACGAATCTACGCGAATAAGGAGGACGAGGAGTGGTCGGAGGCGGATGCTGTGATCGTCTTCGGCGGTCGAACGACGACGACGACGACGAATGGTGAAGGCGGAGTTCGACGATCGTTGATGCCATCGAACGAAATGTTCCTTTTCGTGCTGTTGCCGAATTTGTCGCCGCTGTTGTCCGACGCTGCGATGCTCTCATCGGAAAACAAGCACATGGAGGATGCGAAAGGTCGCCTATGGTCCAGGGAAGAGGATGCGGTGGGATTTTTTGGCATTCCTCTTGACGTGCGAGGCACTCCGCCGGAACCAAGGTTTGGGCATACAATGACAGTCTTATCCGAAAATAATGAACAACGTCATGGACGTCCCTTTGCGGTGGTGGCCGGTGGGACCGGAATCGATTGTTCTCTTCGTACCCCCCGCGACAACATCGACGCATATCAACCCTCAATTTGTCTCGCGTCCATATATACCCTATCGTGTATTGCCCCCTACGGTGGCGGAGACGGCGGCGGCTCCAAGTTCTCCCACTTCGTTTGGGATCGCGTCGCCGACATGCCCGATCCCCGCTCGTACCATGCCAGCGTCACACTTGGGGGATCGTATGGCGATCATGATCTATTTGTGTTCGGCGGCTACAATGACGCAAATGATCCATTCACGTCGCCGTGCGCATCGTCATCGTCGTCGTCCTGGTTCAAGACACCTCTTCGTATCGGTGGGGGTGTTTCCGTCGACTTGGCAGACAATACTGCTCCCGACCATACCAACGCCATGTCGAACATCGCAATCGATGATGAGATGCTGCTGCCGGCGCGAGTTGGGAGCTCGGCGGTGTCTCTTGCTCTGACATCCACGATCACCTTACTGCTGGTCATTGGCGGCGCTTCCGCTTTTGCTCCCGCTTCTTCTTCTTCTTGCGGCCTCGAAGAATCCGATGATGGGAAAGTACCACCGCTCGTTCTTCTCGCCTTACAAAAGCGACATCAGCACCCTAAGCTCACTCGGATACAATCACCCGAGCTGGAAGTAGTCAATGTGTGCGATTCCATCAGCGGCGGTGGCGACTACGATGGCGTAGATTTTGGCGCATGTGTTCATCACTGCGTCATAGCATTGCCTCGACGGCGGGATGATGGTGCTTCAACAGAAGCCGTGCCTCAGACGGCTGATGACGATTATCCGACGATAATTATCGTCGGAGGAGGAGTGCCATCCCTCTCCTTTGGCCAATCATACGCCCGGTGAGTGTGATGTACATTAACGTCTTTTGTCGCTAAAATACTGGCGCGCATGTGTTTCTTTCTCACAATAATGTGTCATCGATCACAACGAGAAGTTCGTACATCATAGACGTCTCGAGAACTGCTCGCGGCAATTTTGTTCGAACAAAGTCTTTAAAACATCACAAATTCCCGGTCGAGAGATCGACCATGCCTAAATCAGATATCAGTGCCAGACAGCCGACTGCAGCAGCTACGACAGCACAAGCAGATGTCATCTACGTCAACGCGCATAATGCGAAGAAGGCAAAGAATGTTTTGGAATCGCTCGGCTTATTGAACAAGCGGTACAAAATGGTAAAGGTGAACTATGATTATCGAGATGATAATCTCATAGCCATACCTGTTACAGAAAGGTTCACTGACCAATTATTGGCGGATAATGTACGAGGAGTCAACTGTGCCAGCCGATTGAAACAATTTATTGTAAAGAGAGGCATTGAAACGGTTCCATTAAGCTCCTCGTCGATGGGGAGAATGAAGCAAAAAAGATGATTAATAAAAGTTGTCATCGATTTCCCAATGTTGAGGTAATCAGTCGTCAACTTTATTAGCTAAAGGACCCTAGATAACTCATGCCCCTAAACTTGGCTAAACAACAACATCCCTGATAATAATTTCAATTTTCTCTCATAATGTATAACATCTAACTCATCGGAAGCAACGCCGAAACTCATGAATCAAAATATTTAAACAGACAATCCTGCGAAGTAATTTATCAGTCTAGATAACGAACTCAAGGTCAATATTTCAGACAAATTGCTTCACGAAGATACTACGATCCAACCCTCGCCGTGCTGGAACTAAGATGTTTTAGCGAAATGGATAGTGTATCATTCTCCTCCCGACGCTTCTTTATCGTGCTCAACGCCTGATCAAGAGTCTTGCGTGAAAAAAAAATAGCGCATTCGTTATGCCAACAGTCTGAGTCGGATGTTGATGGTTTCAAATGACAAAGAAACACTCATCTGGATGTCATTATATGAATTGTAACCTTGCTTACAGTCTCGTTGACCTCATTTGAAAAAATAATAATTTTGATCATCTGCAATCTCCTCCTTCTCCTCATCAATATTGTCCTCTTTGTATTGAGTATCATTAGGCTCGAGATTCGCCGTACCCGGGAGCATGGAGTTAGAAAATTTGACGCCAGAAACGCCATTTGATTCGTCTCCTTTTGATTCATTTACGCCCTCATCTGGTTGTTTGAGAAAAGAATCTGCTTCAGACTCCTTTGTGTCCCGCACCTCGCAGCTAGCCTTTGTGATGTTAAAGTTGGCCGGGCTCATTACAGCAACTTTGAGTCCGTCGTCGCCGAGTGATCCTCTATACCCTATAGGATTCTTCTCCCTCTTAGCTGCCTTAACTTTTTCCTTTTCCGCTTGTTCTATCATCCATGATCTAGTGTGCAAGATCTTCGGCAAAAACATAAACCCGAACACGGCGGCGGATACGCAGAGTATTACAATAACCATGACAATAAAGTACGGCCGCGGTTGCTTTGATAGAAGGCTAATGCAAGGCACGGCCAATGCAAACATTTGCATCATACTAGTCATGATGACAAAAATATATCTCGATTCACTGTACTCAGTTTGGATGGATCGCGCTTGGTAAGCCTGAACGTTGGCAATACCAAGAAGAGAGATATTGATCGCCAAAATGACGCCGAGGAAAGGCCAGAAATCCTCAGTTGTTTTGCTCTCAGATTCACTGGTGCATATTCCGTAAGTGGAAATGACTCGATTCCAGTCGTCAGTACCGACGGCGTCGTATCTCTTGTACGTAAGTGGTGCAATGGCTGTCCAGCACGACAGCGCTAGCAGATTCATGCCCATCATGACGACGTAGGGTTTCATAACGTCCTTTTCGGTGACTTTGATACGTTTGAAACGATTGGGGTTGTGAAATATCTTATTTACCCTCCACGTCTTGGCAAAGAGGGCAGAGAACTAGTATGGATGACACGCAGAACACAGACAAAATTGTGTTGGTTGATGTTATATTTGAATTTCACGTCTACATATAATACTTGAAATGCACTCACCGTTGTTGTGAAACCAATAGTCAACAACCAAGGCACAGTCATGCACGCGATATCTGATGCCTCCTGAGAGTATCGATCGGTATCGATCGTCAAAGGCACGATGGCCGATGAAAAAATCATAATTCCAACGATGATCATTTGGAGGAAGAAAGGTTGGCTTGCCTTGATGACACGGGTGTTTCTATGCAGATACGTCCACACCATGAGACCAAGCGACGCCGATGCGATCAGCGCGAATACGACGTACCCTATAATTGCCAAGCCTTCGATGTAGTTCTCATCCACCTCGATCGGCGGAAGCATTAGCGGAAAACGCAGCACTTCGAGGAAGGCCGTGACATGAGTCACTTCATCAACGTCCTCGCCCCGTGACAAACGCCACAAGATGTCGATGGAATCCTTACCCATTTCATATGGCAATTGTCCCACTAGTCCGTTAACGTATCCCTCGTTCATCAACTGCATTTGAACGTTTAATGTATCGCCGACGATTAATGTCAAATTCTTCCCCTCATTTGCATTGACGAATTCTTTCCATCCCGTTTTATTCCACATGGGCCATCCGCCCACGGGAATGATGGCCTGTACATCCATATCCGCGAATTCGTGCATGATGGTCAATGCCGTGGCTACGTCATCGTTGCAATTTTTGTAGGAGTCTTGGATCTATATATATATATATATATATATATATATTGATAACATCATAATATATTGCGGAGAGTAAGTTGGCGAGTGGAACGAACGATATTTGGAATGGTCTGGTAATTTGAATCAGTAAGGGACGAAATATACCCACCGGCGTCCACCTGCCACCATCATCGGCCAACCGCCTCGTGACCCCCTCGAACCTCTGAACGACATTCGGAGCCGAGGCCGCGAGGACACCGTATTTACCCCCCCCCGGCGCCAACTGGACCAAGAGTTTCCCCAGCTCCGAACCGAACGCCACGTTATCCGTGCCGACGTACGCCATGCGATCGCTACCCCCCGCATCCGAATCGAACGTTATGACGTTGATTCCCGCGGATGCGGCTCGATTCATGGCCGGAACGACGACGTTCGGATCCGAAACGGAGACCGATATGCCATCGATGTTACCGTGCGTTCCATCGATCAGGTCATCGATCAAGTCGGCCTGCGCGATCGCGTCTTCCTCCGCCGGCCCGAGGAATAGACACGTCAAGACGGTCGCCGGATGGAGTGATCGATGCTCGAGGCATCCCTCGTCCCATCCCCCTTTCACCACGTCGAAGAATGGATTATTAACATTCTTCGCCACGAGGGCGAAGGTTAGGTTACTACCCCCGTATCCCTCGCTCGATGGACCGACGGCCGCGGACGAAACTAGGCCCGAATAACACACGAGGGATGATAATAATATTATTCTCATCGTAAAAAAAAACACACACACATGCATCGAACAATCGAAAAGGCAACAATAATAATATGCTAGGTAGTAAGTAGTTATTATTGCCTCTCCCGAACGCATAATGTGTTGCGTTTGTCGGTCTCTTTGTGTCAGAGATAAATACTACGGCCTTGATATCAATTGACGCCTTAGCTAACTAAGGGTTAACTAAGGGTTAGCTAAGGGTTAGGAATTGGCTAGCGTAGAAAGACTCGTCAACATATACTAATTCCATTTTCAGAGGAGTTTTTCGGGAAGCGATTTTAGATTGTGTAGACTCGTAGCCATGTACTAATTCCTAGTGAATTCCTAACCCTTAGCCTACCCTTAGCTAACCCTTAGATAACTCTTAGTTACCTCTCTGATGGCAATTGATATTAAGGCCATAGTAAGTGAGACACTGGAAATTACAAACATCAAAAGTCAAAATTTTAGCAATAGTTCGAGACAACAGAGATAATGGTGCAAAAATGGCCTTTCTCGTTAGACATGTACATAGGAGATAGTCGAAAAAAAAACGAGACACAATAATTCGGTGAGACAATACGAGCCCATATAACGGTACGTACATTGTCCAGTTTTTCCCTTTCCAAAAAGAGGAAAATGTACAGTGTAGGAAAAAAATGAGTACAACTGCATTGATTTTCATTATGCAGCTAAACAGAGGATAAATCATCCTAATATAAATCCCATTACTCCTTTTCCACATGCACTGGGTGGCCTCCTTGAGCTAGTTCTCGGTAATGACAAGGCTGCGTGCAAGATCAAGGTCTAGCTTGATGCTGCCAAGGCCAGGATAAAAGAATCAAGGCACTGGAATGCCAGGCCGATGACATCATGGCGATGTTATATTCTTGATGGAATGGCTTGTAATTTAGGTCAAGGCGTCCCCCGGCACGTGTTACAAGGTGGGCTAGAGGTTTATTGATGAAATTGGTTTTAGAAATATTGTGATATTACATTTCTAGTCCTAAGCGATATATAATTCAAACAGGTTCAAACAAGAGAAATTCTTCTGACAGGGCGGAATAATTCTGACAGGCAAACAAGTATGTATTTATTCCTTTGTAGAGATGTAGAAATTTGATGAACGAAGGTGTCAAGGTTCTGTCAAATCCGAAAATCCAGTGGTGTCAAATCTTGACATGCGATATGGTAAGTTCGTAGAAAAGTAGGTATCAAAGTACCATAAATGCAACAGGCGAACGTGAGAAGAATCAAGCGGGGGGAGTTAGGCATCGTCAAGTTGCTCGACATGGGCGCCGAATATTTGGACGACAAGGAATTGGTCGCTAGGAGCCGGGGCTTGATGATGAAGGCGGAGAGTTTGGTAGACACCTTCGAGGCGGCATCGGCGCAGGAAGAACATATGAAACAGATAAAACTCACATTTCCCGCAAAGGAAATGACGACGAATAACGCTACGGAATTCTTCGCGGCACTGATCGCGGCCATGGCCCACCTCCTTCGTTTTTCCCATTTCCTCTTCTTGATAAGCGTTGTTGAGTCAATATCCTTGCTCTCCAACGAAGCGAAGAATCAGACGCGATGCGAGCTTACTATCGAGCCGACTAAGCTGGATTAATTTAACTTACTACGCGTCTGCTGTTTCCAACGAAAGTAGTCACAATATTTTCACCTCGCTGTCAGAAACATGTCCTTTACTTTTCGAAACATGTCACGCAAGTACTTGATTTCGTGATAACTCGTGCATATCGTCCTTCAACCCCGGCGGGCTATATTATACCTTTCGCCAACCAGTGGCCTCACTAATGATGTACTGGTACTTTCTCTGATGTTCGCGGATTATCAGAGGCATTTGTTGATGATGGATTTTTTCAAAACCCAGCTTTTCCATACTATCCTTGAGATTCTTCTCTGAAAAAATTGGTGTTTGAGACACGGGATCGTGGAAGCCTCCAAGCCACTTGCACCGAGGAGTAAACTCTTCTAACCAACTGAATGGTGTTACAATGACAACTACTCCGCCTTTATTTACAACCTTGGGCATTGCATTCAAACAAGATAAGGGATCAGGTAGTCGGCACAAAAGGTTTGCTAAAATGACTCCGTCAAAGGTTCCAAATTCCTTTGTGTTGTCACCATACCCAGAAAGAGAACAGGCATCGCCCTGGAAGAAGTTTACCCTTTGACGCACAGTGGCATCTACTCCAGGTTCAAGAACAACAGAAAATTTTTCGACGATGTCTCCTTCGATTGGAACTTCAAATGTCAACTCTTCTCCCATTTGTAGACGCTTTGCAGCCACTATGAAATTCTCACTTGAAAACGTAGGTGAGACGAAAGCGGTATTTTGTTAGAAGTTGCATATCGATAGGGCAAAACAAAGCCCTGAAAGTGAAATTTACCTGAAATCAAAGGCTTCGACGTGGTCAAAAGTTTTTGCAAGTTCGAACGAAGACCCTCCAACTGAGCATCCAATGTCCAATGCACGGTTGTTTGTTCTATCAGGGTTTAGAGAGCAAAGCAGCTCAGCGACACGTTGTGGAAATCGCAATGCATGAATGGGAGATTTGTCATGCTCCATAATTGGTTGCAGATTTCCGATCGAACCTGGGAAATGAAGTCCTAAATACATGTGTAGCAAACCATCCGTCTCATATACATTGGACGACGAGATCGACGACGATGACGACACGCAATTACTGTCTACATCAGACTTCGCTTTAGCAGCAGCCTTAGCCGCATCTCTTGCCGCAGCCTGTCCATCAAATGAACCTAGTAGTAGATGAGTTGCTGGGGCATCGTTCTCAGATGCAACCAAGCGAAAGCCGGAATGTTGCAGAAAATGCGGACGAAAGTGAAAGCGGGCAAAAACAGATGCCTCGTCGCCCGTTGACATGAAGGAGCCGCCAACAATCATTGAATGCTTTCCGTCGAAGCAGGGCGTTGAAAAATCCTCGTAGTAGTGGTGAGCTTCAAAATTTTTGAGTGGATTAAAATGATCCTCAGTCCACTCCCATGCATTCCCAACTGTGTCGTGATGACCAGTGTGAGAGGGCGGAAAGTAATCGACTGGGTTGTAGGACGAATAAGCCATATTGAGGTTGGCACCAGTTGGCCCATACGGAAATTCGGCCCCAGAGGACACCATTACTTTGTCAGCCGACGTAGAAGATCTCGCCGCGTCTAGATTATGCTGTTGGTGTCGAATGATTTGATGCTCCGCTTCCGTCAAAATACGGTAAGGTTTTGACGTGTGGCATCCATCCTGCTCAGTCTGGAGCGATGGCATGTCAGTGAGCAAGCACGACAAGATAACGAAAAAAAAAAACAACGCTCACCTTCCATCTGCAGTAAGCTTTACTTTCATAATACGTGACATCGACGGGCCAGTCCCATCTCATGGGAATCTCCTCGAAGATAGTTCTCATTCCATACTCGTGGGATCCCTGCGGACCGATCTGTTTCCAGAAGAAAGGCCACTTCATGTTACGATGTGTTCGCCACGCCCAACCGTCATCACACCAGTATTTCTTGTCACGATACCCACCCTCGGAAACGAATTGCCAGTAATCGCCATTCGTAACCATGAATTTGGATGCATAAAAGTTTGGCACAGACGTGGTACGTTCGCCGTATTCGTTGTCCCATCCATAAGATGGGAAATCTGTCGGCTTGCCGAGCAAGACTGATCCTCCCTGAACCGGAATCATCTCGTTTTTGGGGTAATCTTCTCCCTCCACCGGATGAGATATCTTTGAAGGAGCTTCAAACACACTGGGGTGGAGACCTGGCCAATTTTCTGGACGTTGGACTAATTCGATGGGCATTTCACGAAATAATACCGATGAGGTCTCCAAATGAATGCGCTCGTGCTCGAACCCCATGAATAGAGACCACATAGGATGCTTCTGATTAACAACCAGACTATTACCATCCTTACATTCCAAGCTGGGATGGTTCATAATAGCATCGACGACGATATCGTAGACATCCTTGCGATATTCATAGACTTCGCTGACCGTTGGCCATAGCATATCGTTTTTATGCATATCATCCCACAGCATTTCGTCGACGCCGACCTCAAAGATGGATTCGAAGTAGGCGTTGACAGGTTTTGAGAGAATCCCAGCGACACGGAGTTTGTTGACATAAAGGCACGGCGTGTGGCCGTAGTAGAAGATTTGAGGATGACGAAGTCCGTGTACTGGCGGCCTGTATGTGAGTGCAGCAAGTGCTCATTAAGCTCGTTGGCCACACCAAGACACGAGCGCAAAAAGGTTCATCACGAACTACGAGAAAGACGCAAATCCACGCACCTGTAAAAAGGTTCCTCTCCCTTTAAGCCTGCAAACAACATCTCGAACAAGGTCCAAGAGTTGTCAAAGTAATCCTTAGTACCCTGACGTGTCACAGAAGACAAGTTGGGTAACGGAAGTGAGCGGAGAACTCCCTTTTCGTCGACGCCTGATTATGAATGCAAATGCGTGAGAGAAGGTATGCGATATTTCTCCCTTCTCAGTTACGGAAGTGACACTCTCACCAGGACACACGCTTGGCTCTAAACCTGTGAACCACTCCCCACTGCGTGGTCCAATCAACCACGACTCGTCCTCCCTGCCAAGATTTACCATCCAAGATTCCTGACGGCCCCTCCCCTCGGCGCCGGCGGCGAATCCATTGGCAAAACCGCTGCTAGCACCGAGGGGAGAGTAGACGTCATCTACCAAATCGTTTTCCGCCTGATAGCGAAACGCCGCGCCGCTGCTCTTGGCCCGGATGCCAAGGAATGCCACGGTGGACGGATTACCGGGCGATGCGCGCGTGACGGTTAATGCAGTCGTGGCATTGCGGCCGGCATCGTAATTACGATGCGCGATCATGGACGGAAGCAAATTACGAGCGACTTGATTCGATGCGAAGAATTTGCCCCCTCTTGCGGAGACGGCCGAGCCGAGGGGGCGACGAGGACCGCCATGGATGTTGCAATCGGATGCGGAATAGAAGGCCCGGGATGGATTGAAGACTCGCTTGTTCCTGCGGCCGGCGGATTTGTTTGTCGCGCGGAGTAAGGTGGACATGGTTTTATTGGTTTTGGTTGTGATGAAGATAATGCAAAAAACAAGATCGTAGTGATGGAAGAGAGAAGAGGCTGAACTGACGAATAATATACTACGGATAACAGTACAATTGACCGAACACTTTGCGAATTTGTCTTTTCCGAGGCTCTGAGAGAGACG
>JALLPB010000996.1:0-11805 GCA_036939975.1 Cyclostephanos tholiformis | reverse complement strand
AAGGGTCGATTTTGGGGCCTTTTACCTACCTCAAAGGTACAGTACTGAAAGGTCAAAATAGTGACCAGGTACTTTGACCAACAAGGAGATACGGGTGCTTCGATAACCAAGATACTCCAAGATACTGTGCACCCACAAACTGACATTGCACTTTTCACCTTGATCCATAATCCGATTAAAACACGCATCTCACCTCAACACCAACCCAACTGACTCGTCAAGTCCTCCAATATATATTGATGTGGCCCATCGAAGATCATATCACCTTTCTCCTCGAAGCTGCATTTAGGGAGGATGTCACGGTCAACGAACTCCTACCCATCTCTATCGGCTTTGCCATGTTTTGGGCCGTAGTTTTCGAAGTCTCGAAACCCCCGTTGCGTCGCTTAACCCACGGTCGACCGTTGCTCCGTTCGGCGTGCGAGAGGGAGTACGAACGATGCGCGAAGGAGATGTACGTAAATATTGGAGTGAGAATGACCAAGGAGGAGGCGATCGAACTAATGATGAAGGAATGGCCCGCTCATGTCGTTATAATTCTTCAGCACGCGGCGGGGTCGATCCTATGCATACCTTCCTTGTTTGGTATAGGCGACGCGTCGTGGGCATCCTCCCTGGCTTGCCTTGGCTGCTTATCTGAGCTCGGATGGGAGTTGGAGAACACTGCAGAGATTGTATACACTCGCTTATTCACCGAACACGGGAAAAGGACGATGCCAAATTTTCTTGTTGTTCTCCTGCTATTACACCACAGCCTTACGTTATGTCTGGGACTTCCGATGGTGCTTCATTATCGAAATCTTTGGGTCTTTCACCAGCTGGTGTTTGACCTCCAGCTGGGAGGGGCGGTTTTTCTATCCCTGACGGAATACTCAAAATTTTTGGACATTACCAAAGCAAATGAATTGTGGAAGTTCAAGGTGTGCAATTTTCTTATTTTGGCATTGAACATCTGGACGAGACTTTTTCACTGGATCTACCTCTCTGCCCATATGATGTTGACTTGGTATCGTGATAAGGCATGGGCTTTCATGGTAGTCGGGGCAGTTGTGATTGTTCTCTTTTCCTTCTTTAATGCTGCTTTTATGATCATTCCGATTTATCAACGATTCGTGAAGTTCCTTCGAGTGAGCGCTGAGTACGATTCTCTACCACCTGATGCATCTGAGAAACAGAGACGTCAATCAATCATACAACTTGAGGCCGCAAGAGAAGGTCTATTAGAATTCGACCTAGAGGACCGTATCATGTCGTTTTTGGACTCGTTCAATCATAGAGAGAAAGTTGATAGGAGGCAATCGTTGCCTCCTCGTGCCTTGAAGTCTTGGGGATCGTCGGCAAGGATGATGCGACATGCATCTGTTCCAGCTCATGCTTGGAAGAAGGATTAGCACGTTTTTTTATTTATACAATTCAGTTCGTCCTTATTCGCCCGAGCTAAGTTTTGACAAACAAACTTTATTTGCTAAATGTTACATTTTCGAAAATGTTTGAACTTCTTCTGCGTAATAATCCATCTTATATTACTATATCGAACTAAGTCGCAACATGCGCTTTGGACGATCGTAGACTATCATCACATTAACTTTCCTCCCTCTGATATTGTTGATACTATGCTTTGTCTGCGTTTCATAACTTTGACACTATTTGGACTGACACCGAGAAATAAATAAACAAACTCAAAACTTCAAAAGGATGACCTCCTCTAGGATCTCTCATTGCTTGGTGATGCTTTATGCACAGATTTTTGTTTCAGCTCAACATTTTCCTTCCCACTTATTAATGAGCTGGCAGTCTCTGCAACTGCATTTCCAATAGATATTGGACATTTCGACCCATCCAATGCAGTCTTATTCGTATTGCTGCCGACCCATATCTCTACAGCGTTTGATGCAATGGCCTCATGCACACACAGATCTCTTCCCTTGGATTGAATTTCATTCATAAGTTTTTGCATGGATTCGAGCATTGATGCGTTACACGCATCCCCATCATCCAGATTCAGCCCTTCGTCATCGGTGACCTCTTCATGCCACCTTCGAGAATGTAGCAAAAATAGCATCATCACGCACGGCAAATACCACAGACTCGTCAAGAATACCTTCCTTGCATTTGCATTGCTCCTTTCCTTATCGAAATCGGACGCAACATGCAGAGCATAGCCATTCAGTAAGATTCCCGCGTCCACTGCGAACATTGGGGATGTCACCTCCAATGCCGTGCTTATGAACGGAATCGATGCCAGATAGATGCCGTATCGTTTGATGAGACTTGCGGTGCGATCGCCAGTGGGATCATTCACGGCCACCATGGCAAAACCTCCCCGTTTGTAATCGGTTCGATACATCCAATTCAATGCGAAGAAATGGGGGAATTGCCACAGGAATAGCGTCGATCCCAATAGCACTGCCTCGGCGTCCATTATCGAACCGCCCGCGGCGGTCCATCCCATGACGGGTGGGACCGCTCCCACCACCGCACCGATCCACGTGTTAATTTCGGACCTCGGCTTGAGGTAGGTGTACAGCCCCGCGTACAGGCCGATATTACCGATGCCGAGAGCGGTCGTGACGGGATCGGTTCCAAGTCCGAGAATCGCACCCCCGGAGGCGCCCGCGAGGCATCCCAATCCCGCCGCGACGTCCCTCGACAGCGCTCCGGTAACCAACGGACGATTGCATGTGCGTTTCATCCTACCGTCCCTCTCCGCCTCGAACACCTGATTGAACGTCGCGGCGGAGCTCGCGCACATGGCGGTTCCGACGGAGGCGGCGACGAACGTGGGGAGGGACGTGTATGCCAGGGCGGCGGGTCCAGCGGAGAGGAAGCCGAAGGCGGTGGTGGATACCACCAGGGCGGATAGACGGGCCTTGGAAAGTTCGGCAAGGTTAAACGCGAGGGATTTATTAGGAGTCGCGATGATCCGCGGGTCATCTTGGGGGATATCGCCGGGGGGGGCCTTATTTATAATATTGCCATATTGGGCATTGTCATCCGTGGCGTTGGTCGAGAATGGAGGGTAGAAATGGCGGCCTGCGTCGCCGGCGTTGTCATTATTTGGGTACACACGCGACCGGTGGCGAAGATTGCTCCGGATTACATATTGCCGATAAATCTGCATCTGACGGCGTGATAGAATCACGCCGCCGGTCATTGTGGAAGGTTGCTACTTGGCGGTGGTCCGGCGAGAAGTATTTCACCCTAGCGGCATGTGAGAGAGAGGAGAAGGGAAACAAAAAAAGGGGGGGTTTGTCCCTTTTGTGTCTTTATTTTTTGTGTGGTTGTTTTGGGGCATATCCTGCCTGGCGGGCGCCGGATGACGCGCCCTCCCAACATGATAGTAAGTACGTAAATACTCGACGTTCTCACTCCTTTTCTTAAGGGAGGATGTCCGTGGTAGGATGTCCCAATCACCGACCAATCCCTCGACTATTCTTCCACCCAATCACCATTCCGGTGGCTCTGGCGCGAACGGATTAGGAGTGCCCGCGGCGTTTGCGGAAAGCGGTCCGATCGCCGCGCCTTCACACGTACCGCAGCATGCCGAAGCAAGGTCGGCACCTGACTCCGTAACGGCGGCCCCGCCCAAAGCTGCTGGGAAAAAATCCGAATCATCCACCTCGGAATATAAATCTCTCGCGCACGCCCTCATTCCGGATCTGCCGCTACTGATGCATGGATCGGGCGACGTCCTCCCCGAGCTGGTGGATCCGATTAGCGTGGCCACATTGGCTCGGCTCATCGAGAATTACGTAGCGTCGTTGGTTAGCGCCGCGGTCGACGCGCATGATATCTTCACGGACGGAGAAGTAGTCGGTGGCAACGCATTCCTGGGGCCACCTCCTTTTCGTGACACCCGGGGGGGGGAGGAAAGCGATGACGATGCAGTCGAAGCCGCTCATGACGATGACGAGGAGACCACGTCGACCAAGATAGGCAAAACGACAGCGTCGAGACCCAAGAAGAAGGCCAAAATCGATTATTGGGATTTGCCACTCCCCCCCGTCAAGAATGATAAAGAAGATGGGGATCCCGCGACTAATGATTGCTTAGATTCGGGAGTAGATTCGAATGACGACAGTGACGATGAAGATGACGATGACGACGACGAGCCGATGATTGAACCCTTTCGTCGCCTCTCGTCGTCGTCCATGACGAATGTGGACAGCGCCACGATCCCTCCCAATCATGGATTTGCGCCCCTAGACCTTCATGCCAATGAGAGGATTAGAAACTTCTACGTCGCTGCTCCAACAGTTATGGATGTACGATCTTTCATCTATCCCATTTGTCACGACGCCTACCTGTTTCAGCGCGTCAAGGATGTCCTGGCCAGCCGGAGGGCCATTATGAGGGATGTTTTGGATCCGGTGCTATTGGATGTGATGATGGAAGAGGGGAGGAATGAGGGGAGGAGGGAAATGGTGGACATGTACGATGGCGTTTTGGGTCGTAAAATGAATAATAATGACGGAGATAAGAAAAAGGGCAATGTTGCCATCGCCAATAAGGCGCAGGACAAGAAAAAGGAAGCCAAATCCACTTCGGAAGAGAATATCGATTTTACTTCAAATATTGTTGGCGCTGGAATTTTAGATCCAGGCGTTGATCCGTCGTGGCCTGGTTTAGATTCACTATCGCGAGGTAAACTTTGGTAACTATCAACACCCTACTTAGTCAAAACCCGAAAGTGAATAGAAAAATATTAGCTTCATCTGTCAAACATAACTAAATATATATATATATATATATATATATCAATTTTTTTGGTGGGAATGCATCCCTCAAAAGAGGAGTGTGCGCGACCCATTTGTTTGGTATGATCTCATCTTATATTTTCGGTTTTCGGATCACGTCGCTGATAATAATGAACAATTGCATCACCCCTACAAACATCACATTGGCATGAGAATAAGAGAGCCCCAAAACTACCTTCGCGTCGTGACGGCCGTCGAACACCGCTGTCCCCGTGGCTACGCCAGTCATCGCCCGCATCCGCCGCTATTAGATTCCATCGCCCGCCACGGTTTTCCCCACGGGCGGCTTATTGCACGGCTGCAGCATTTTCTCGATGAATTCTTTCTTAACCCGGCCTATGCTCTCGTTCTGAGCAACGGCGTAGTAAGATAGTTGATCGTAATGTCCGACGTGTGAGGCTAGGGTGTCGCGATGCATATTAGTAACCCATTCATACTTTGTCATATCGGCGTCTCCAGTCCCGATGTACTTTGCTTTGAGCTGATCTTTGTGAATCGGCGCTCCTCCGGGGGTGCTCATTTTTGAAAGAACTTGGGTGTAAAGATCTAGCTTTAGGTTGTAAAGACTTAGCTTTAGGTGCGGAGCTGCGTTGATGCAAAGGGGTTGATTATGTCAGTCCTGTGTTAGGATACGATAGACAATCGATGAAGTCTTTTTTTACGTTTTATGTAGTTAGGTACAGTTAGGTACCATAGTTCAAAATCCCTTCGACGTTGAAAAAGCAACCACAACTATCACCATTCATGGTGGACCTTCAATCACGCCGCGGGGCGACCCAAAACAATGACCACCGTATCATAATATTGATAAAAGGATTCGGTATCTTCTCAATATCAGTCATCATACTTTTCTATTATTTTTTACTCTCGTCGTCAATTTTGCACGCAGGCAATGGCGCCGCCGTAACGTTAATCAGTAAGAACAAACATGATGGGATCGCAGGAAGGAATGGCATTACCAAAAATATCTCAGGTGGTATTCAACCTATCGCGACAATAGCATATGCGATAACTGTTTCTGGGTGTCCTAAAAGTGACGGCTCCAGGGGAGATTTTGGCGCTGGCATAAAGGATGGTGCCGCAGTCCTGGAGCACTCGATACATCTAAACTCATTTCAGAATTATCCCCAAAGTCGAAGCCTGTATGACTACAAAATGTACGCCCTAGTACATTTGGAAGCAGAGTCGTGCGCACGACCTTCTCTGGAGCCACTGGGGTATGAGATATTGCTTAGAGACGTCCCAGTTCCATTAGCAGATATAGAAGGACAGTACCTCAGAGAGAAGGTGTCTTCAAACGGATGCTGTGGAGAAAAGGAGTTCGTGAAATTGCACGCTTATACTTTGATTCAGCATCCAGTTGTCGTACATTTGGATTTGGATACTCTTCTATTGAAGCCCATGGATAGACTATTCGATGTGATGATTAATGGCGCTCCCAAAGACGGTAGTAACGCAGGAATTGATGTAGCATTCGATGATCCACTTATTCCGAACCCTGCTGCTAATGTCAATCAGATTAATGCATTTTTTACAAGAGATTATAATATGGCACATCGTGGTATGAAGCACGCTGGAGTTCAGGGTGGATTTTTAGTTCTGCGTCCTTCCCTCGATGCCTTCAATGAATTCGTGTCAATTATTCGCAAAGGAGACTTTCGAGGTAACGGAGGTTGGGGTGGGATGGGCTTTGGTCCATTTTATGGGGTAAGTGAATTTTCATTGGTGCCAAGAGCGTTCAAAACAATGCAGTTGTAATAATGTCACGATGGCATCACTTTGTCTTGGATTTCCTTTTCAGTCAATGACATTTCAAGGGATAATTCCATACTTCTATGATCATTTTCATCCTGGAACGGGAGTGGAGCTAAATCGCTGTGTCTACAATAATATGGCCGACAATCCACGCGACAAACCTACAAAGAACGATATTGTTAGTGGCAGCTGCAGGGATGGTTATAATCGCCCGGACAAAAATGATGTATGCGAAGATTGCCGCTCTCGTCCAATCGAAGATGTTGTATCAACTCATTTCACACTTTGCCAAAAACCGTGGGACTGCCTATCGCAAGATGGTGATCGGATACAGGAGCGACTATGTCGAAAATTCCACCACGAATGGTACAGAATTAGGGAGGATCTGGAGACTACATTATGGGGTAGGGAGAAAGTCCAGCTGACTAATAAGGAGGAAGTCCTCAAAGTAAGAGGAGGTGATTATCAAATGGAGCACTTTCGAGGCTATTGCAAGAGTCCTGGTGAGAGGGGATACAATCAGGTTGTTATTCCAGGTCAAACATAAGATTTTTTTCAAGTTGCGTTCATAACTCAACGCTCAGCTATTTTTAGCCGTCTGATTAACGAGGATTAACCTTTTGAGGGAATTAGATAAGCATGAGAAATCATTAATCCTTTCCACATTTCGGACAGTGTTTTTTTTTTCACCCCAAAGAATGACTCCCCAAAAAATCGGATTTCTCATTCTGCGCGTAAGCATCAGCAGGGATTCCGGAGACCATCCTACGAGTATTTGCAGTTGACGCAGAAAGGGTACCGCCCAAACCATAAGACTCACGAAGACGATCCCTAGTCAGAAGCGAGTCTGAATCTCCCCAACTACCGATGACATCACTTTTTTCAGGGTGAGGCCGAATGAATAGTTGGTCACTGCGGCAACAGAAGCAATTGATATTTAGTATTGCAATAAACCGATGACACACGAGAAAAGAACAAGTTCAAACTCACGGTACGATCCCGAATTCTGTCGACTGAAGCTCAGCATGTGCTCTTTCCGCAAGACTCTGGATGGCCTCCGCCTCTTCTGGACCCATATATGACAAGGGATGGAATAAGTTCTTCGCCGCCTTGGCGCCTGGCCCTCGTGAATTGACACCAAAGATGAGATCAATCCATTTTGGAAGGCGTTTAGTGCAGTAATCGGACTCAAGCGCAGCGCGGTTTGTTCGAAGAAATGACTTAGCAGACTTCGCCCAGGACGGCAATATCACATCATTGACTCGTTGTCCCGTTTGTAGGGTTCCTAGCTGCAATCCCATGCTGTTTATCAAGAAGTCAAAGCAGTCAGGATCAAAAAACTCTGGTATGAGCTCTTTTACATCGCCTGGGTTGTTCAGTATTGATTTATAAGTTGCATCTATGGAATGGAACAGTCGATCTGGTACATCAAATTTTCCTATACAGAGAAGTTCGGATGATATTAGCAACGAAGCATTCTCGACCTGCGATTAGAAACCATGTGCAACTCACCATTTTGCAAGCAGAGCATGTGTTCTGGCAGTACCCTCAGTAAGTAATACAAAACATAGCCAGGAGCAGAGTAATGTGTTCCATACATGAACGGTTCGTCACGATTGTATTGTGACGCATGGCTCTTCTGCTGTTGAACCATGCCTTCGAATCTTTTCCTGAAATCTTCAAACCGTGATTTATTCAATGCACCAACAGGAAGAGACAAGTCTCGGAAAATACTCGGGTCTGTCAAATCCAACTCATCTGGTGACGAATCATCGAAGTCATCATCCTCATCAATACTGCCGTAGCTGGCAAGTACCCAAGGAAACACGGGATAACGGGACAAGTCATGATATGACCTCCCTGCTGCAGCGTTGAGACAAAGCAAATACTCAAAATTATCCAACTCGTCAGCTTGCCAGAGTTCCAGAGCAGATTCCACGAAAGCTCGATCCGTGTAGCATGGCAAAGGCACTGGCTTTTTTACGGATATTTGCTGAGATAAAATGTGGATGAACTGTTCTCGTACCAGCGTTGTTTCGAATGAGAGTAGTATTGAATGTTGATTAGCCAAAAATAATTCCAGTGCTCTGTCTTTCAAAGCGTCATATCGTCGAGCAATCGCCCTCATGTCATCAATGGCCCATACCCGAAACTTTCCGATTGCTCCTATCCTACTCTCAGCGCCACTACTGGTGTAAATAATATCCGAGGGTAAAACTGGCTGAAAGTAAATACCATATTCCGTCAATAAAGCACAACCCTTATGCTCTAGAAGCAGTGTTCTGATAGAGCAGCGCAGATTTGGGGTAAGCGAATGTTCGGATATGTGAAGAAAATTTGTCGTATCAAAAAGCTGATTCAGAGTGGGTTCCAAGATTTGCTCGACGATAGCGTCACGAGAATAGTTGTTTGGAGGCAACTGTATGATGGGAGGAGCTGATGCTTCAAAGGTGACAGTTGGAGAAAAGGACACAGATGATTTTTTATTGCGTACTTCCACATCAAACAATTTCTTGGCAAGTGATAGGAATTGGCTTGGTGAGGAGTGCAAAAAACGGAATCTGAATTCTACCGGTGTTGGGATGTTGTCGTAGGGACCGATCGTATTGTTCGTTTTCATCACAACATGACGTTCACAGCGTATAACAGCCACGCCCTGACGACTAAAATTTTCATTTCCAGGTACACTGCTTTTGTTGCGGAATGAAGAAGTATCAACGCCATCAACTATCCCCCATGTCATACCCTCACTGTTCAAGTTATTATTCTCTCCCCCGATATAAGTCATAGTTTTGAAAGTGGCTCTTATGATACCCCTTGATGTCTGATAAGGTTCAAAGACAACCGATTGTGAACAAAGTCTCAATCGACCCTCTATCTGCTTCATTTGAGAGCTACAACTGATTCCGCCGCAAACATCGCTGTCGCCCGACGAGATTGGCATGGAAGATGCACAGACAGCCCAATCATGGTTTAAATCCTTCTCTCCATATTCTAATAGCAGTTCCGAGAAACGGCTTTTAGACTTTCGATTGTACGACGTGCCATATGACGTCTGGTCTTTATCGGGGGCGTTGGCATTGGCGCTGAGACCTCGAAGCAGAGGTGGCGAGTTTTCACTAAAGCTTTCATTCGAGGAGGCGACCAATGATCCAGATCGTCGGACTCGACGCCTACAGGCTGTGAGCCGGGGTGGATAGAGAGCCTGAATAGCCTCCTTCATCATTGCGGTGGTCGATGTCATATTATTATGTCAATTGTCTTTTGGGTTATGGAGAGTAGTGGATTTGGGGCGGAATAGAGTATCACCTAGTAGTATTGAGTATGTATTGACACATCCTCTAGAGGTACCATATCGTATGTACGATAAAGTACTCTACACGATATTACTACAATAGTACGTGCTGACGAGACCATACAATAGAGTGTGTGATAACTCTTGGCCCGGCCGGACCCCTCCATCCCAGCGTCAACCAAATCCGGACGTCAAATAATAAACAACGCACAGCATCATGTTTGGCGCCTTGCTACGAAGCGCCCTGCCATCGATGACGTCGCTCTCTGTGAAATGCCCTTCATTCCTTTGTGATTATGGAAGAAACGCTGCATGTTTCAGATCGAAATCTCCCCTCTCCTTAATGGGTGCTGTGCTTCGGGAGAAGAGCTGTCTGAAGACAAATAAAAGCGCCGCGAAGCGGTTCATCGTTAGAGGGAATGGTAGGATTAAAAGGTGAGAATTTATACCAGCATTTAACAGCTCCATTCAAATTCGTTCGTTCGCGACTTCGCCTCTAATAATATGTTTGACTTTCGCCAAAATGCTCAGGGGGAAAGGTGGTAGAAGTCACAATACTGGCCACAAGGGAAGGAAGCGTGTTAATCAGTTGGCGGCCTCAGCTCCAATATCGGAGAAAGCGATCGAGGAGAGAATGAGGAGACTTATTCGTGCGTGATACAAAAGATATAATGGAGGAGTTTGCCAGGCTTGTCCTCGGATTATTGATTGGCTCCTGAAATTGTGCATAAAATGAAAAATAAGCATGACCCGAGAGATTCTGTGGGACAACTGTGAGGAAATAATCCACCACCTTGTAAACGGAAAGCTCCAATGTCCAATGCATGCGGTCAGCATGGAATTACAAACAGCAATCATGATATATCTTGAGGAGCTTACTGACTCGGATCTAATGTACCAAAAAAATTGTCTGTGTTTACCCTTAAATTTCCCGTTAGCCTGTTCCTTGCACTGTTATGGTCATAAAATGCATCTTCTTGCTGTTGATTGAGTACTCCAACTCATTGAGTTGGTTGGCAACAGGATGACAAGAAGTTTGTTTAGGTCTCTCACAATACTTACATCCAATCTCTATTCACGAAACTAGTCCTTCATCTGATCACCAATCTTTGCTGTGTGCACACTGCTTTTTTTATCATTTGCAAACTGCCCAAAATTGTGGTGTCAAGAGATTAAGTGGGCTTTTATTGAGAAAAGATAATAGAATAACCTAATATTTGAAAACTCACTCTCCCCCCCTCCCCTACATGTGGTGATGGGACAGGGACAGTATGGTTGTGTACTTACTCCTCTCCTGAGTGGCTCTCTTGATGAGTTTATATATCAACCCATGAACTTTGTTTTGCAATACTAGTTGTCAGTTGAATATGAAAGTTTACTTTAAAACCAACTGAACTCTTGAATTATCACTATTCAAATCATCTGATTTAATGGGAATTTTTGATATGCAATATCATGTTCAATGAGAATGAGATAGTCATTTTCCTACTCTGAAAACAAATGCTTATCACCCAGATTGTCAAGGTAGTCAACCAGGAGACTACCGGAATTGTAACATTTTACGTCTTTTGTTACTTATTTTGAGTCATGAATCACTTACAATTGATGGGACTTTTATGTGCCCTTTGCAATTTTCATATGCATTTGCAATTTTATTTTAATATGCGTTTGGGATTTTAATATTTCATCATTGTTCCTATGTTGACGTTTGCAATTTTCATATGCATTTGCAATTCTCATATGCCTTTGCAATTTTTATCATTGGGAGTCCCTACAATGCTGATTGGAATCAACAGCGGCGGCAATGAAAACAGTCAAATTGTTATTTTAATGAGAATTCCTCTGCTCTCCAGCACCAGGAAAGGAGTTGAGAGTGGGAATAGGTTTTAGGCTATCATAATATCTACCTACTACTCCTTCACCATAAAAATTTTGGGGGAATGAACTACCGTTGAAGCCGGGGCATAAGAGACGCCGGGGCATAAGAGACACTTCTCC
>JALLPB010000995.1:0-11812 GCA_036939975.1 Cyclostephanos tholiformis | reverse complement strand
CATACAGTACAAGTCCATATCCGCCCCCCCCCCGCCCCCCCGCCCCCCCTCGCCGCCGCCACGAACTAACACCAACGATGCCATTCTCCTGGCATCAACTCGGCACCAATGTCAACTATCGCATCACCGCCATCCTCGACGTCAACGGCGGCGCGTCGACAACGGCCGCCCCTCCTTCGTCTGCGGGGTACAGCGTCCCCATCGACGTATTGACATTGCACGACCCATTAACGAACATGACGCGACAGCGCATGTCCTACTGGTCGGGGATGCAAGTCGATTACAACACCAACGGCGTCGGATATAGGTCGATATACGCTCCCTACGACTACCAACACGACCGAGTGAACGATGATGATGTCGATGACGAATTGATATATCACGTTGGGACCGGGGGACGAAGGGGGAGGAAGAATGGGAAGGGTGACGCGGGCGGAGATGACAACCATAACAACGAAGACGACGACGGCAGGAGGTTATGCTTCGACGTCGACGGTGGAAACGATCATCCCTACCTTAACTTCTTCCCGACGATCGAGCAGATGAATCACTACACATTGGGAAAACTCGTCACGGAGGAGGTGAGAATACAACGTAGTCGCGCTCGGTGGATATATATATTATAATATATTTTGTATGTTGCCATGCTAAATATTTCGCCTCCCTCTCCATCCATCGCCATGATCGATTATATTATCGTTTTTCATTTTTCGCCATTCATCCGACCGATTCTCTCTCATTCGCAAAAAAAAACAAACACACACTAACAAACACACAACGCCCAACAACACCCACCACCACCCAAGCCCGGTATACCCTATCGTGTCGCATCGCTCCTCGCACCCCACGGATCGGATGACGAGATCAAGCCGGGGCATTGCCTAGGACCGTGTCCGGAGCCTCCATCGTATAACAATTCTAATCGTACTGGCATGCCCGACGTTGACTGGTAAGTTAGAGGTCACACACCACGGAGTGAAAATCTTGGGATTGATATATATATTGTTGTCCGCGCGTCGTTTGATGTATTCCATTCTGCATATACCTTTTTACTTTTTTCATATATAGGTACCGATTCACCTTCGAGGAAATTGGGAATGCCATACGTCCGCTGGAATGGACGATGCTCGCAAGAAACGAGATAATCGATTCCCACACCGAACGGTGGGTATTGCGATACTTGAATTACGAATCCATAAACGCAAATAGTCCGAATGCGAGGCTCTGGGCTAAGTGGTACGACGAGGAATTTCGAGGGGAGGGGAACTGCGGAAACGCCGCGAGGGAACGACTCGGACGACGATTCCCCGACGACGAATACAACGGCCGGGACGACGATCGTCGCGGCATGCGGAGTCTTGGCCGACTGGGGATGTTTTTCTCGCATTCGTCCATCCCGGGCGGTAGAATTACACGTTCGACGGAGGACGGCGTCGTTCACAATGTGCCGTCGTTGTCATCCCTACGTCGCTTCGACGCGTTCCTCGCCCGGAACAACAGGCATTACATTCCCGGTTCGGAAGAGTATAATAGGCGCATGTCCATCCACGACGCGAACTTCAAAAATCTAGCACGGTGGAACGAGGAACACGCCGGTAAGACTACGTTCGTACAAAACGAATTCATGGACATGGAGTTGGGGGAGGTGTTATATCTCCGGGGGGGGCTACGTCGTCCTGGACGTCGACGAGGTGGCAAGAATGGAATGATGGGGGATATGAGCGAAGGAGGAGGACAGGGAAAGTTTATTGAGAACGACGGAGGCCGAAGGGACGGGATCGTCGAGCATGTCGGTGACAATTTACGTGGATCGCTGTCCCGCGGCATGGATTCCGTTACTGCTCCTGTGGTTCGAAATCTCCTCGACGACGACGACGACGCCGGTCCCGATGAAGAGGGATGGGGACGACACGTCAGCATCCATCGGCTACCAGAGGACTTCGACGCGTCCACTCTACCCGTATCGTTTGACTGGCGGGATTATCTCCCGGGATCTGTCGGTCCCGTCAAAGATCAGGGGTTTTGTGGCTCGTGCTGGGCGTTTTCCCTCGCGTCATCGTTGGAATCGAATTGGTTTGTAGCGACCGGCCAAGCCGTGGACATACCCGAACAATTCATCATTGACTGCTCTTGGGATGAGGACTCTAGCGGCTGCGATGGCGGGAATTCAGATTCCGCGGCCAACACGATCGTCGATCGATTCCACGGGCTGGTGCCTACGCGTGAGTTGTGGACTTAATATTATTCGAATGTCCGTTTCACTCCTTCGGATCGACTAACCATAATCACTTAATGAATATCAGGTGACGTGTATGGAGGATATCTGTCAACTGATGGCAAATGTTACGTTGAAACTTTGCGAAAATTGGGGATGGTGGACGGAAAACCCGACCATCTCTCATCGGATCCATTGTCGTCCATTGTACAGATTGATTCTTGGTGGTATGTCCCATCACGGAATGACATCGCAGTCAAACAAGCCCTAATGACCCAAGGATCCCTCTCGATTACGATCACTGTGGTCCCCGAAATGCTTTATTATTCCAGTGGAGTCCTTGACGTAGAAAGCTGTACAAAGAATGACATCGACAGCGGGGATCACGCCATCACAGTGGTTGGATGGGGATTAGATCGATTGCCCGATGGCACACTAGCCGAACACTGGATCGTTAAAAATTCGTGGAGGTACGTTTTTTTATTTATATCGCTGGATCAGTTATTAGAAATTTCGTCATGATCTGAATTCTTTAAACTTTTTGATTATGTTCAGCGTCCTGTGGGGTGACTCGGGCTATATGCGGGTTAGAATGGGGGCTAGAGATTGCGGCATTTCAACGAATGCGGGATATCCAGGCATTGTTCTACCAAAGCGAGACAGTTCGAATTCGGCCCATCCACTCAGTGAAGAGCGTTGAATTCTTTCTGTTTTTGTATAATCTACATGTGTATTTAAGACTGTAATAGGTAAAGTAATGATTTTTTTAAGCGCAAACAGTGTTTTCCACAGTTGAATTATATTATACATCGTTTGGCGACTGAAGAATTTTGCATTCAATCTGATGGGCGTGGTCAAAGTAGACTAACTCGCTTCGAGATGAGGTCGAAAGCAAATCGATCAGGTAGTAACATCCACGTCATGTTCGTTCTGCTCCATAAGCCTGTTAGCATCTTTCATACCTCATACAACGTTACAGTCTGATACGAAGATGATATGTGGGATCTGCAGCTGTATTCTGACGTAACAAGGAGGATGAGACTTTTATGTCTTATTCCCTTTGTTGGAATCCGATACGTCATTACTCAGTGTACGCTTAGAGTGAGCAATTCATGTTCTTATTATGCATGCGTAGTAATTAACATTCACCTCAAATAATAAATTCTCGACATCCTCGACACCACATGGCGAATTTCATCCAACGACAGTGCAGGGCCCATCGTAATCGTGATTGTACTTGTCCGCCGTAATCGCCTGCGTGTCATCAATTCCATCGTCGCCACTATCGGACGAGTCCGAATACGATGAAGACGACGTACTCCCACCCCCCGCGCCACCGGCCATATCGCTCGACTGCCCATCGCTCCTGTTGTCGTTATCGATGTTGCTACTCTCGCCGTTGTAATAATTCATATGATGAAACGAACTCCGCGATGATGGCGTCCACGAGCTCAGACCCTCGGAGTTATCCTCGCTGGACTTATCATCTGTCGAGTTGTTGTTGATTCCATGACTTCCTTCCTTCGTCGGACCGCTGCTCCTGCCCTGCTTTTTGGTCGGCAGGTCGGCAGTCACGAATGAGTTCTTTTGACCGAAGGCGGCGGCATTGTCAATATTGGCCTCGCCGTCGTCATTCGAAGAGAAGTTGTAGTGATTACGAGTCGATTGGACTAGGCCGGCGATCATGTACATGGATGCCAGGTTGTAATCAATGCAGTTGTCGATTTGGAAATTCGCCTCCTCATCGGTTCGAGCGTGGATGGCATCCTCGTCATCGCTATGCACCCTCGATGTCACGACCTTGCAACAATCGTCCACATCGACGCTCTCCAGATGGCTCGACAAAAGCCCTTCTCGTCTACTATCGCGCATTGTCGTGGCGGACACGATGGTGTGTCCAGCGTCCGCGAGGGCCGAATGCACGGTGGATGCGGCATACTGGAGTTCGTCCTTACTCTTGTGACGATGACGCCTGTTATTGTTGTTGTTGCTGCTGCTGTCGTTGTACTCGTTGTTGTACTCAATGTTGTTACCGCTCGTCGACGAGACGTAAATGCCATGCTGCTGGGGAGGACCGGAACGATGATATTTGGGCGATTCCCGTCGGATATAAGACGCATTGCAGTAGTTACCCCCACGATGTACCTCCCCCATGGAGGAGGGGTCGTTGTGGTGGTTGTCATGAGTTGAATCTTCGCCGAGGCTAATATTTTCTTGCGGTCTCTTCCTTCCGCCGCTGCTGCTCCCCACGATGATGATGGGATAGACCCTGTCGCCGCCCAAGGGTTGCGAATTTGCGTTGAAAGTGCTCGACATTATTTTCTTCGTGGAATGCTATGTAGTAGTAGAGTAAAACTTTTGTGGATTTATGAAAAATGTAGAAGTGTCATGATTTGATCCATCCCCTAGTATCCCCTCATCATCGATGAACAGGCTTCTCGGGAATCACAAAATGAGCGTCTTTCTTGGCCGCCTGCTGTTTTTAGCTGAGGTGTTCCCATATTTTGGTCCGTAGTTTCAATTTTTAGAAGGATGTGTCGAAAAACACACGGTCATTTTAAAGGGTCATTGTTTCCCCCCTCTTATTTTTTAAAATTATCGTTACGACAGAAAACAACGTGGTATTCTTTTTTCCCTCTTTTTTTATCTCAAGAGTGATAATCCCACCACGTCAATGATAGAGACACTCCCTTCCAGTTCATCAAGTATATATTTCTCACCACGTCGACACTTTCCAAAACACGGAAATTCCCTTCAAGTTCAGCCGATATATATTTTTCACCACGTCGACACTGTCGCCTCAACATGGAAATTCCCTTCAAGTGCACAATATTACCACGTCGTCGGCACCACCATTTCTTTTTAGTGTGACAGAAAACAGGCGGGAAGAGCACCAGTAATATTGTGGCGGGATCGAGTATTAGACCCCCGCGCAGCGGCGCGCCCATTACCTCTAGATAAAATAGGTAGGTATCTTATTCTTACCTTTTCTGTGTGTAGTAGAGTAAAAGAGATTCCAGGACGAGTGCGTGGCATCATCCGATCCGTCGATCAACCTGCCGCCCCTTTTATCATCTATCTCCCTATCGACACAAAACAAAAAGAAACATCCGGTTCCACCTGCCTCGCTCCTTCAAACCTCAATATCCATACAACACATTTACAATGTCCCTCCGCCTCGCATCCAACGCATTCCTCCGCCGAGCGGGTTGCGCCAACGTCGTCCCCACCACCTCCACGGCATCATCCGCCGCCGGCAAGGCATCAACCCCACTACGATGCCTCGCGACCACGCCCGCGCTCGATCGGGCCAAGTCCCGCGAGGATTACGACCGAGTTCTTCGGACCTTCGCCAACATACGCGCGTGCGCCGTGCTGCGCACTCCCACGTCGGATGCGTGTCCCAAGGCCATGCAGGCGTGCATCGACGGCGGATTCGAAATCGTGGAATTCACCCTCACCACGCCCGATTGCCTATCCCACCTGTCGGACTTTCGATCGAGGTACGACGGCAGGGTCATGGTCGGATGCGGCACGATAATGAACGTGGGTGATGCAGAGAGGGCCGTCGATGCGGGCGCGGAATTCATCATCACGCCGGTCATGCTGCCGGACGTCATACAATGGTGCGCGGCGAGGAACATCGTCATCGCACCCGGATGTCAAACGCCCACCGAAATGGTCAACGCCTACCGGAACGGCGCGCCGCTTCAGAAGCTCTTCCCGGGCGTGGCGGGCGGTCCCAATTGGGTGAAGGCCGTTAGCTCGGCGTTGCCATTCCTGAGCATTAATCCAACGAGCGGCGTCGATCTCGATAATGCGGGTGAGTACCTGAAGGCAGGCGCCGCGAGCGTCGGGTTAGTCGCGCCGCTCTTCGATCCGGTGGCGATTGCCAATGGGGATTGGGATCAGATTTCGAAGAATGCAGAGAGGGTCATGGCGAACGTTAGGACTGTGGGACCGTACGTCAGGAAGTAGTTAGGGATGGAAGGGTCGGGGGGGGATCGAAGACGGGAGGAAGATCAGAAGGGTGGGGGGGTGTTGTGGGGTGAATGTAGACGATTTGTTATTGGATATGCAATCCTTCCCCCCTCTCATTTGCTGTCGAAACGGCTGTGTTTTTTTTGTTCTAAACTAAAAGTGGTTCTACCACCTAGAACTTTACTTTATTCGCGAGTGTTGGTGCGACGATGTTTTATAAAATTGTTTTTTCTAGTTTCTCCCCTGCTTTCTTAAGGTATTCTTCACACATTCATTACAGCAGATTGGACATATTGGCAAGAGCCAAAAGCCCAGGCTGTTACTCCATTGTCAAGAGTTATCTCACGGATCTTTCCACCAAGATAGTTTGAAAGTAGACCAATTGATTCTTCGTGTAAAACGAAATGCTGGCCAATCTATTTGTGCAGCACCTTATCGCATGTTCAGAGATCACTAAAACATCATCCAAATACAGAAGAACATATTCATAATATTCCTCTCCTGTTGTTTGCTTTGAGGACCTAAACCAAACATCTGGATCAGCCCGTGAAGAAGTGAAACCATGGTGCCAAAAATCGCAACAAGGAACTTTGTCATCATAGAGAGCACAACGTATTAAGCCAATACGTTCTTCATTTTCAATACAAAATTCAAGCCCACATATGATAAAATACTGTTCCGAGCTTGGAGCTTGGAGGTATGCATTTCTTATATTGGCCCCAAGAACTGGGAGGCCTAGCAAAGCTGCATGCGTTAACGCAATGCAGATGCTGTCATGTGATACCACCCCAGCAAAACTTGACGTCAACAAATCAGGAGTCTTATGACCATCCTTGACTCAATGGACATTCCTAGTAAAGTCCATATTTACATCAAAGACAATGTGGCCCAAAGCTTTGTGCCAACCCACAGGTGCTTTAGCTTTTGGGCCTAGGATTTCAAAGGCAATACATATGTTGCCCATCTCTTTCTTGAAGGCATCCTGCCAAAGTGTATTTTTAGTCTTCTGATCAATTCCAATTGCAGATTTAACCAAAGTTGGGAGTTCTATGCCATATTTATGACTCGTCCTAAACATGCAAGTGGTCACAGCAGAGACAATGGCATCCCGTTTTCGTAAGATGTAAGGTACCCACCAGGCAAAAAAGGGTTCATCCTCAATGTTGCATGAAGTGGCATATTTGGCAACTTTGACAGGAATAGATTCCTTGAGCAGCTTAGGGTCAATCCATTAGTGTGAACCGTTTGGACCATTCAACAAGGAATTTCCATTTTGAAGTACTATTGACTGGTCATTCTAATTACCTCTTGTGGTTAACAAGTGTGATACAAGATTGTGGAGGAGAACCCATCTGCATCAAAATCTTCAAAAATGTTGGAGGCAATTGTGTTTGCTCCATATTCTTTAACAGTGCCATCATCAAATTCACATTCATAGATTAATGAATTCAGGAGCAGATTCTCACTGTACACCCCAACTGGCCCTCCATCTGAGCCAACCATATGTTTGACTACATGTGCAAGTGCTTTGCCATCATCGTGGAGAAGCAAGACCTCAGCATTGATCAAAGAGTCAGCAAGAGAGTGCTGGGCAAATGGCTTGCCTGCTGCATCAACAAGGTCAGCCTCAAGGAATGCAAGCGGCTTGACATCATCAACAGCATAAGGCTCTAAATCCCAAAATTCTTCCATAGCATTGGGGGGGGTATAGCTGGGAGAGAGACAGAATCACCAAGCAACCCTCAACCCTCGAATGGAGTTGGTAAATATTTTTCATTTTCCCTTCTCGTCTTCACTTGAAATAGCCAATTCTTTGGGAGGAAGATTTCGGATGGACCTGCAAGGCACCACCTTCCCATTATCCTTCAAAATCCATTGGGCCATATCATTTTGTTCATTTTTTGCTGGACCTAGACAGCAGCCAAGTCGCTCTTTCTAAAATGAAAATAAGGCAGAATTTTCCCTAAAGTAAACCCACTCATACCATCCAAACCTACAAAGGTTTGAAATGTCTGGATCAGTGCCATACTAGGTGATGGTGTAAAGAGTTGAACCGTTCAGTTGGAACAGTGACTTGGTGGTAACTTGGTATATTAAAGCCCTCCTTTCCATGCAATAGTCCCAAAGGACTAAAGGCGAGCCCGAGGCTTGCATATCTTTCCGTGTAGACTCCTTAACTAAACCCACATAAAGTTCAGCTCATTTTTTCCACTGAGTTTTAGCTTCAAGAATGTGAAGTGTAGTGCCAATCTGATTACAGAACTCTTTCATCTTGCTTTGTCACTGTGTTGGGTGTGGATCACAGACATGCACATCCGGGGCACCAACATCCTTAGCAAATTGCTTCAGTGCAAGGAAGTAGTCTTGCTGATTCTTCATAGGAGAGATGGCTATGAATCCTTTATCCAAGACAACCAATTGAGCACAAATGTTTCCACGAGAGCTCTTGGTTTTTCCAGTTACAAAAAGGGTATCCGTGTTGAAGTACAACTTGATGTGGCGATAATGCACAGCCCAATTGTTGGTTCCAACATTTCTTGACAAAGAAGAATCAATATTGGTGCATAAGCATTGGGATGTGAACTTCAGGGTTTGTGCTGCTTCATCATGTGGAATCATCCACACCTTCAATAGGTGCTCAGCACTCACTCCTCATGTCCTACCAGCCGTAACAGCAACAATTGTGGCAATAGCTGATTCCAATGTAGAAGTTGCTGCTACTTCCAAGAATAAATCACATTTAGAGTCATCAATTGTGGGCCCCCTCATAGTCACTGCTGCGTGAGAGATGTGCACACATTCTGTTATTGTTTGTGTGAGCAATGTGCAAGCTAAGAAGCTGTGCACAAATGCCATAGTGGTTCATCTCCACACATTCCTCATTCTGTCAGCATGGTCCCTTCTTGGAGGTCCTTTGTTGTGACAGAGTCAACCACATTGTAGAACTCATCCCAGCAAGACCCAGGGTTTGCATACAACATCCAAAGGTCAGCTTTGGTGAAGAGGCGTGTTGGAGAAAATTGCTCGGGACAATGCCGACTCGCAAATTCGTCCTTCTTTCACGCTAGTGTGGACCGGGCCTAATGGCCAAATTGATGGCTTGGGAGTAACTGGTTTTTAGTATTGTAGTTATTGCTATTCATCACTCTCAAAAATATGAGTGAAAATACAAGGGAAATTGTCCTGCAAGCCAGGATCCCACAAAGATACTAAGATGCTCTTCAACTTCAATATCTGGGTAGGATATGGTCTGTCCTTTGTACACACAGGCCAGACCAAACTATATAAACCCCAACACACTCCTGTGCCTCAATGGTCATCTGACTATTGGGGCATAATCCTGGTACGACCTTTAACAAGCACCTTAACTTTCTTCTTCACTTCCTTACTGACAGTCTTGCTACTGCTACCAGAATCGCCCTTGGGTTTAGCACATCTCACCCTACCCATGATGTTATCTTGTAGCTTCCTGAAGTGACTGCCTTGCAAAGGTTTTGTCCAAAAATCTGCAACCATATCCTTGGTGGGACGCCAATGAACACTGATCTCCTTCATGTTGACTCTATCACACACACAAAAGTACCGAATGTTGATGTGCCTCGTACATTTGCTGCTCAAGGCCTTTCCATTCCGCTCAAGGCAACACATCCATCAAATGGGTTGAGCTTGTATCCATGCTTGGTGAGACTTTTGATGAACTTCTTGTAGTAGAGTAAAGCTGCTACCATGGCACCATAGACAGCATCAAGACACTCAACAATCAGCACCTTCTTGCCTGCCTTGTTGGTAGAGACATAACTACCATAGACATCTGGCATGATGCCCACCAGAACATCCACCAGAGGACCCCTGATTCGAACGATGACTCAATGCTCAGTGTCTTCATCACTCACAACCATCTGGGCAAAGGCATTGGGTATGTCCACCACTGCAACATCACGGTTCTCCTGTGCATCAATTACACAAGTGAGCATGACAGCTTCTGCCATCACAGTTGGGGAGCTCACATCCTCTTTAGTAATGTAGTCTCGTTGCTTGTTGCCACCGATGACCTTTCCTGCTTTGATGGTTCCATCCCTTTTCTCTTCAACACAGATGTGTGATTCAAGTATCTGATGCTTCTGCTTCTTGCTCAGATCATGCCAATGCTTTGGCTTGTAGGAATTACGTAAATGGAGCTGCTTCATCTCCTTCAGTATTGCATACCTAGCACATTCCCCCCACTTCTTGACAGCAGCCTTCATGGATAACTGAGCCATAATCATTCCCACAATATCCGCCTTATGGTGAACACCCGGTGACATCAACTTGACAGACATCTGGGCCAATGCCATCCCATTGCTGCCTGCTTGAGGCACTCAGCAATCTGAGACAAGAATGCAACTGCATACTTCTTGCCTTGCATGGACGGAACATACTTCTTGGGGGGCTTCCTCACCCGGGCATTGCGGGCCGCCATTCCTTGGAGTGGGGGTGCAGGGTCTTGGGATGGCGCCACTGTGGTTGGCTCGCCGGTTGCATGGCGCGCGGTGTTATGCTCGTGGGGGTCATCTAGAGGTACCTGTTTGAGCCCAAAATCAGTGTCCGCATTGGTGCCTTCAGTGACATCTAGGGGGGCTTAGAGGTCTGCCGTTTCCACTCCTGTGGGCTCGGTAGGGGGTACCTCGCCCACTCCTGTAATTATAGAATCGTGCAAATCAGACACATAATCATAGTTTACTGCTGAGCCATCGTCATCCGCCACAGGCTCCTCCTGGGGATAATCTCCAATTTCACGACTGTGCCTATCTGTGAAAGTGAGAATGGAAGGCTCAGCTTTTCCGAGTACAGTAACTCTGGCAATAACAGCAAGAGGCATGGGTAACACCACCCACTGATGCCGGATAATGGTGTGGCCAGTGTCCAAAGCTAGGAATGTCTGACCACCTGACAAATTCCCAGAATTGCCAAGTGCAATAGCCGCTCGAGTCCAAGGAGCAAGACTGTTGCAAGGCTCCACATGCTCGGCCACCTGGCAATAAGTCCCAAAACCAAGCCAAAGGTCATCAGCATGTAGACGCCAACCAGTCATAATCTCTCCAGGAGAATAGAGTTTCACACCATCTTTCCGTGGAAACCCATTAACAAACTTCACAACATGTAGAACCATCCAAACAATCATGATGGCTGGCACCCTTTCATATGGGAGGCTGTGGCAAAAGGATCTGACCTTCTCTTTCAGAAATTGAACATTCCGTTCAATCAAGCCACAATGCTAAGAAGCTATAGCCCAATCCAATTTGGGCATGGTTGGGAGGTCGATTATCAACTCACTGATGGAAGCAAATTCCTGGTCTCCCCTAATCACCATAATCTTGAAGCCGCGTAAAAGATACATCTTGTACATTGCATGCAGAGCCGCCCAAATAATTTCCTTGGTCCGATTGCTCAAATGGGTGACTGTGGTGAAACATATCTTCGTGCTGTAGGTAGTGAAAAAAACATGCTTATTCACAAAAAAGCAGTCAATTGCCAATTCCACCTCTTGGTGGAGCTTGATAAGTTCACTGGGGACTTTAACGATGCTTTGGACAGTCCTCTTGGCATTAGAACGAGTCATGTTCCCCTTGAGCTTGA
>JALLPB010000994.1:0-11814 GCA_036939975.1 Cyclostephanos tholiformis | reverse complement strand
CAAAAAAATCCGGGACTGCCACGAATGATTAATTGAATTAAGTGAGGTATTTGAAATAGAAGTCCTTAAAATAATGTCACAAAAGTTAGAGTTGTATTTATAATTATTATAACATCTATTTTGCAATAAATAATGATAAAAACAAATATGTTGTATCTAATGCCAAAAAATTGGTATAATTGATAATGAAAATTGTATCTGTAATCTGTAGAAATAAAAAATTGGCAGATCAAATATCTGGTCTACAGAGGTGGGCAAGTATAGGGTAGAGCTAATTCATTATGCATCATCACACATTACAATTGTGTAAATTATTTTGTTACTTCAGGGGTGTGACAAATTGCTAATCACAGATAAATATATTTTTAGTTAAGAAATCTACGTACTAGCTGGGAAGGTAGGTTCCAAAGTGAAAAAAGAGTAGAGGTGAAATGAGGTCATTAGTGGATGTGGGATGAACATACTAGTGGCTGAGCAGAGGAGCAAGGAAGATGCATATGTGATTGCAAGACCTAGAAGTTGAGTTGTGTGGATACGTGGTGTTGGAGCGGTGTGTGATTTACCAAAAAATGGTGGTGATTAGGTGATAAATTCTGGGACTATCTAATGTTGGCTGTGGCAAATATTCCTTGTGGGCATGGTGGTTCTGATGCTTGATGGTACATGGTAGTTAGGTTTGGCCATGTTCTATGCCAGTTATGTTGTATTGGATGCATAGCATGTGTCCAAAATGTCCCCAAGAGTTGATTGTGAAAGGTATTAGGACCATTTTTCTCTCAATGAGTTCAGGAATCACATCATTCCCTTGTATGGGGGGCGAATTAAATGTGGCTGGTATACCTGGACTGCCAAGTTTCCACATTTTATGGCATTGAAGGTTTGTGTCTGCATTGACAGTGATGTTTGTGGGGATGTCTCCTGAACTCCATGATGGTGGAACTGTGGGTGGACCAGTGATAGTGATATCAGCCCTGATGGCTGTGTAGGAGCAAAAATGTGAACCATTCAAAACTGGATAGAATATTACATCAAATGGGCATGAGATCATGTCAGATGCAAGGTAAAAATTAGGCTCAATATCTGGCATAGTGTTTGGTTCTGTTATCCCAGCAGCTGATAGTGTAGGTTTGAGAGCAGTTGCAAATCCTGTAGATATTATGTAATGTGCTCTTTTTTACTATTCCGCACGCATAAGAATACATGGTCACTTTAGGTGGTGTAAGTTTGTGACCACATTTGAATTGGAAGGCGCAGTTATCTGCATATTGAGATGAGGAAAGTGAGTGGGGCAAGGCTATGTGAGGGGGTTGGCTGTGACATTCCAAGGATGGGGTAGGATGTGTGAGCAGATAGGATGCTTGGAAAAATTTGGAAGTGTTTGAATTCGCTGTTATATATGAGTTTGTATAATTCTGCATTGATAATTGTTGTAGCATGTTTTTTTTTAGTCAACCTTGAGCACTATGTGGTGAGAGGTTTTTTAAGAAGTAATTGAGTAGGTCGGGATGTTCAATTGATGGTGGTGATGCAAAGGGAACAATGTCTGGGAGGATATGGTAGAATCTTGCAAGGATTCGTGAAGGTGGGTTAGTTATCTGTGAATACAGGTTCGAGGTTGTTTTTGGCAAGGTGAAGTTGTGGTGGTCTTTGTTGAGGAAAATTGCAAGGTTAGTAGGGTGGACATGAAGTCTGGTATTGGGTGTGTCCTGGGGTTAAGTATTTTGAGTCCTCCTGCAGTTTGTCCAGTTGCAAGTTTAAAATTGCATGATGTGGGAGGTGACCTGTGGGAGTAATTCTGAAGAAATTTTGTGATTATGTTGTTGGTAGCTGATGTGAGGGGACTGTTCCAGTCAGTCCATGTTTGTGGTGCATTTGTGGGGTCAGAATGATGTAGTACAACTGATCCTACTAGGAGGTGTGTCAGTTTTTGAGGGCAGTTTGAACTTTGCTTATTGTTTGTTGAAGAAGGAGCATGCAAATCATAATGCAGAATTGATGGGTGAATTGAGTAGCCTAAATCCACCTGTAAGTTCAACGGGTATGTGTTGTCCATTTGGATTAGTGGGATGTGGAGCAGTGGAGTATTTCCTGATTGCATTTCTGATTGATGACATGATGGATGGTTTGTCCGGATTTAGGCATGGAAGAGGGGATTGTCCTGTTGTAGATGACAGAATTCTTGTTTTCATTGGGTTAACAAAGCATCCCAGTTTTTTTTTTTCAAGGTAACTAAATTTGACGCAGAGGAATTCAAGATCTTCAAGTGGTATGCATGCTGAAATGTCATTCACATATCCTAATAGGTGTGTGACACTGCCCTCTCTGTCATTGCCTATGCTTCTATTTATGAGTTGTTGTTTTGCATTCTTTAAGTAGCTTGTCAAGTGGTTTGAGTAGTTGGGCAACCACTAATGATGCAAAGATAGGAGATAAAGGGCAGCCTTGGCTTACTCCTTCTTCCATTATAAGAGTTTGCCATGTTCCATTGGCCCATGTGTGATGAACTGTTCCTGCATCTTCATAAAAGAGTGTTGTCAGTGGTAGGATTTCTTATTGCCATACACCATAATATGGAACAAATGATGTCTGTGACAATTAGTAGTATCACAAGAGATATCTACATCCTGACGGCCGCAACAGATCCACTTCAACCAAGAAATGGTAACATCAGTCTCCTGCCAACATGATGAAATCTTATATTTGTCATTGCTCATAATGTGTAGAAATATGAGATAAAAAAGGGGAGTTGGGCAATAGCATGTTTCAGATTAGAAATAATATGAAATTGATTTTCCAGCTTTTCTTTAGTGCAGGTGAGGTATGGAGCTCTTTGTCATGTGAGGTGTATTTATTACAGGCAAAAGTATCATTAAATGTACGAAACCAGAGAATCGGGTCACTCGACTAATCTGAATGATCTAAGAATGCACCACCCTGATATGTTGTCGTCGTCACTTTCTTCGGCAGCAATGCACGCATCTTCCAAAATCAAATTGAGTGGTGGCAATGAAGCAGTTGGAGCAGAACCAAAGTCAACGCAAACTTTAGCGATCCAAGCTTTGGCAATATGAATCTCAGTTTGGTTGACTGAAGTGACATCATCAGAAAGTGGCTTACATCGGCAGAACAAATCCATTTTGCGCTTATGGTTATGTTGGTACCACTGGCGACAGTGCTGTTGGAGCAAGTATTCGGCTTTGGCAGCAGGAGGCAGTAGATTAAAAATTGAATACAGATCCCCATTGCAACTCCCACCGTTTTCTCTACGTCCGTTGTTACTGCTAAAGGTACAACTCCTGGTTTTTCTCGATGCATCTGCAATACAGTGCATAAGATAAGATGAGGACGGTAGTGCTGGTTGGTAGAATACCCCTTCGTCCAACTCCCATGCACCTTTTTCTATTGCTTCCACGTTTAGACTATCACCAAGGAGTAGCAGTGCACCTTCTCTGTCGGCATACAATTTTGCTTGGCCAGATCCGTCATCGATCAGGGCACTGCATTCCCATCTCACAGCGCCATGTGAACGAGAACAACCAGACGGGCAGAATAGAATGGATCCTTCTCGTGATTTTTCAAACGCACCAATGGGTGTTTCATTGGAATGAGACCTCGGACTTTTAGACGGACGACCGCTAATCAAGGGTTTGAAGCATTGCATGCATTCCACCCGAGCGCGAGCAAATGATATCCCCAGTACCTTGGTGTTGTATATGCGCCTCAACAGAGACGGCTTCATGTGCGAATGGTCGCCCTCTTTCAATGATGAGCAAATGTCCCAATGAAGTTCTGCGAGAGTGGCGCTTGGAACGCCTCCCTGACATTTCAACCGTCTAAGAAGTGTACATCTATTCCTGGCACATATGAGGGGTTCTGTTGCTCCTGGTGTCTTGCCGACAAATGGCGGCACACGACCGAGTCTTCGGGTTAGCATGCCTTGTAAGAATTGACCAGAGCTGCAGCATTCTAGCATAGTGGCATTGGTTGAAGCAGAGTAAGAATTCTCAGCAGGTAGTTGAAGGTAACTCCTAGGCTCCGAGACGAAGAAAGAATTCATATCATCTAGGTTGCATCGAAATCGTTGATATCCTAGATTAGAAAAGGTGCACGAGGTATAAGGAATTTCCACATGGACAGGTAGATTCAATGTCAAGCCTCCAGATAGAAGGGGCGCAGTTCGACAATTTTCTGACGCAGTCCACCAGGCTAACCCCATAGTCAGTTGGTCTGGGGTGATCATTTTGACTGAATCATCTACCCGCGTGATCGCTTCTGTACCTGTGCAGATAAGATGTTGTAGAGAAAGCTCCAATGCGTCTGACCTGATCTGATTGAATTCACCAAACTCTATCGATATCATTACTTCCAACGTTTGGAGTACAGAAGAATCCTCCCCAATAACACTGGCAGATGGATCAATATGACAAACGGCAACAGTCCAACCCCCGTAGCATCTTTTTAGTTGACTGCCAATTTGGACGAGATTACGTCGACGAAATGTCCACCTTTGACGCACCAGTTTTCCATAGATAGAAGCAGGATTTTCGAGTTGTCCATTGGAAGCTGTTCGTTCTAAGCATTCATTTACACTCAGCGCATCGGAGGGCTTGACAAATGAGGTGCCCGACGCAGTTGTTTCACGAGATTTCTGCAGATCTTTATTGGTTTTGGAGTAGTTTTCGAGAATCTTGTTTCGATCGATCGAGGCAAATGATTTTGCTGCGATATGCACTGACCCGATGAATGCAAGATTGTCCACAAGGAAAACAAATCCATGACCATCGGTATTCGCTGTTTTAATATTGGCTTGTATCGAAGGAAGGAAGCTATGTGATGAAATGCGGCGACTGGAATTTGATCTGGTACTGTCTTCACATTTAGCGTGGTTGGAAGAGATGTTTTCATTCTTATTTTCATTCCGAATCGGACCCAAACAAAGACAGGTTACAACAACAGCGCCAACTTCCATCCAAGTTGCTAAACCATTGTTTTCGTGTTTGGATGTTTGTAATCCATTATTTTCTGTTGCTCGACTTCTTATCTCGCATATTGGAATTACGCATGTCTCGTCGCGGAACGAAGCAGTCCTGTTGTCTTCGGGACCACTTCCCCATGCATATATGGAATGCATCGAATCGGTTGATGCGTCGTACCATGGTTTGGAATGCCCACTCCTCGAGTGAGATCGAGCGTAATGATTCAAAACCTGTAGCAAATATATTCCTTCATAGCAATGAGATGATGTCATGCCAGATGATATTCTTTGGCTCTCTTTAATTGGTTTGTTATCTCGCAGTCGGGATCGGTAAAAGATCGACACTCTGTTTATGAAATTTTCTGCGCACGCATTTCGTAGGTCCTCCAATCCTACCACAAAAGGCATGCTGATAGATTCGAAATGACGATAATGATTAAAGCATGAGACTTCATTGTATGAGCTGCCGCATTCGATAGCCTTGCCGAATGGCTCATTGTGTGCATGATCGAAAAACTCGGTATATGGGTTTCGAATTGTCAACCGTCCATTCCGCTCACCATTGACTTTATTGCTCATTCGTTTCATGCGATGTTTGCCTTGAAAGATTTCTTCACTCAACTTAACAGTGCGAAGATGGTGTGCGACCAAGGCATTCACTATTTCGCTGGGGGTATGTATATTATGTGAATGATCTGAATGCTTGGACACGTTATCTTCATCAGCAATCGGCCTCTGTACATGTTCTACTACACTCGGCGTTTCTTGAGATGAGCTCCAAATCGCAACCTTTATTTCAAGTTCCCGCCGAAACCTCTCTTCTGCGAGTAACTGAGTAGCTGATTTGGTGTTGAATGGATCACAGCATATTTCAGTAATGCGATGATCTGACACCAACGAGAATGCCTTCTCTTTTGGTACAAATCGAGAAATAGATGACTGGGCAAAATGCAGGCTCTCTCCAGCACAGCGTTCAATAGCAAGGGTTGATCTAAGGCATGCAACATAGCACCCAATACGTGTATTGGTCAGTTTCACATTCTCACAGAGCGTGGATGTATTCAATGGGGGAATGAAATGAATATTCACTGCTCGTAAGATAGAGCCAGGTTGCAACCCCAACGTTAAGTTTGGTGGCATGGAGTATTTTAGTAGGTAAATGCGAGCTGACTTCTGATCATCAGCCATTGTTTCCTCTGGATCTCTGAACTTATTTGCCCGTAAATTTTTTTTTGTTGGCGTTAAGAACGTCAAATCAACAAAATGTGCAACACGGCTGGCCATTTTGCCGTTTTTGAGACTGCTGACATGGTAATGTACAGATTTTACTATGCCTCGAACGGATGTGAGGGATTCCACAGTAGACGGCAATGACATGTCCAAACACCCCGCAATTCCATGTTCATCGTTCCAACAAATGGTTTTTGCGTCCGAAATAAGTAGTACACGATCTGGAACACGATAAATTAATCTCTGATACAAATCATATCTGGGAGCCGGTTCCTTTCGAGAAGTAAGATGATTTTGAAACTCGTCTGGAACCTTCCACTTACGAGATACAACGCCGATTAAAGTGATTAACTGGCCCGGTTGAATGGCAGGATGCATTCGCAATGCATGCTCACCACGAATAACAGCAACAGCACTCTTCACATCAGTGTTCACTTCGTCTTTCAACGGTTGATACAGTTCAATTATTGCGAAGGGTTCCTCCCGAGAATCATTGATGAGAATAGGAGATATAGCATCAACGGTTCCGGTTACATTAATTAAATCCTTGCCGATAGACCTTTTCTTCGTTCTTGTAGCTCTGGATGAGTCGGTCTGACCCTCTTTGCAAGCAAGAGCCTCGAGGGTTATCGAAGGTAACTCGTTTCCTCTTTTATTTATTCTCTTCATGCATTCTTCGTCTTCAGGCTGGATTATACGTATACCATCTTGATGAACCTCAATAACGATATTGGTGCCAGAACTTGAAAATTCTGAGTTTTTCATATGATTTCTGTGATTGTGAGACCGGCAGGCAAATATAAGTTCCCCCGAACCGGAATCTCCGTAACGAATCAGAGAGAACAGAGATATCTGAATTAAGCTTTCAGCTGCAGCTGCGCAACATGCCACCCTAAGAGACGAATACGGAACAACAAGCGGGATTCCACCATTTCCATTTGAGTTACAGAGCGACGCCAACACCGAATCGACGACGTCTATGTGTTCGCCTTTGGGAATTTGGGGAACGAAAATGAAGCCTCTGTGATAACTGCTTGAACTTTCATTGCAGCCATCCCACACGCGCTCGCTGTCGCATTTATTGATGTTATATTCGGAGATGATGTGGTACACACGTCCAACTAATTGTGACGGAAATGTTGATGCGCTCATCAGGCGACTGCTGTCACCTGTCACTCAGCAAGATCCTTGTTTGGCATCAGAGTGGGCTTGCCGAGATGGAATAATATTTGAGCCGTACTATAAGTTAATAATGGTACGATACGTAGAGAGGTTTTTGATCGCCTTTTTTTGTGAGACTACTAGTACCTAGGACAGACCACTCCCCGCCCATTCCAATATAGTACCTGTTTTCCATTTCCATTCTCCGCTCCGGTCACACTAACAAACATCAATTCTCAACGACTTCAATTCGGACTCTTCTGAAATCATCGGATTGCATAAACAAGACTTCCAGCCTGCTGCTTTGATCAGGCTTGAATCGGCATTGCGCCTCTATTAATCGGAGTGTATCGATATATTTTTCAAGCAAACATTCACATCGACATCTCGCACTCCGCGAAACTTGAACAAAATGGCGCAAGGCGGCTTTAAGTTGAAAACGAAACCAAACGCAAACAAAACCAAGCCCACTATCCAGAAGAAACAGCTATCCAAAGGTCGGAAATCCTTCGCTGCCAAAGGACGTGCTGCCTCCCTCGCGAAACAGGAGACGCAAACGTCCAAGGCTATCAACAAGAAAAACGAGCTTGCCGTGGCAGCGCGAGCGGTGGGTGCGGGCAACACATTTTATTTAAAGGATATCAAAGAGGCGGGGAAGAAAGAGCTGGGGAAGAAAAAGGATCAATTGCGGAAAAAAGAGGGAAAAGCGGGGAAGATGCAGGAAAGGCTGAGAGAGCAATTGAACAAGCTAAAATAATTTGTTAGTGCTTTCTCAGCTACGAGTAGAACTATTTCCATAGTGTCACAAAGTGGTCTGCTGAGCCTCTTTTATTACTTAGCATAGCATATGCCCGGCATAAAGCGAATAATTAATTTTTTGTATCTATTCATCTAAAGACACGAGTGTTCTATTATACTTGGCAGTAAACGATGTATTGCCAAAGTTGCCTTTATGAAATGAGTATAAATTTAGACGTTTATTCATTTTATTTAAGAGGTTGTTTACAGGTGCAATTTACTCGATCGAACTTAGCAGTGAACCATGGTGGTGTAATCTTTGGAAATCATTTCAAAAACAACGCAACTACTTGATGCGGCGAGGGGGATTCCATTCAAATCCAATTGCATCCAGCTGAGCTATACGATCCGGTGTCATGTGACACATTTGGGGCTTCTCGCCTGGCATGAGGAAAATTTCATCGCGTTCCTTGTAAATGCGGTATTGACCACGTTGCTTGAAGACCCAGTATGCCAGGGGCTGGTTCTTGGGATAAGTTGATGGAACGTTGCAGTGACCGTGCTCTAGATGCACAACCAGAACAAAGATATCCAAGGTTAGACAAGCATCGATTCAAAAATTGGCAAAACAGAGACAAATGGTAATATTTCTTGGTGACTCACGATCTTTGAACTTAATCAACTCATCCAACCGAGTCTCCCAAGGGGTTCTGCTGACCCTGATAGACCACTTAAATCCTAGCTCATCCAAATCCTTGATTCGTTCATCTGTCAAACTTGATTGAAACCCCTGTTGGACCTTGCGATACTCGGTGCGTTGGCGATTCACAAATGCGCCAAGTCCTGGGTTGTGGCGGTACTTAAGGGGAACATCAACGTCGCCGTGTTTGGCTCTATAGTCTCTAAGCTCTTTCAGCCAATTGTCCCAGGAACTGTTTGTCTCGCGGAGTGTCCACTGCAGATAAGAGAGATGTTTTGATAATTTTCAATAAAAAAGGTGGAATCCGAAAAAATTTCGTCGCATCAAATTCAGAGTCTTGTGCTTACCTTAAAATCCAACTCGTTTAACGCCTGAATCTTGTCATCCGTCATGTAACTACTCTTCTTCTTCGTCAGCCTACGATATTGGAATCGTTGCTCGTTCACCCAATAACCCAAGCTCGGATTTTTTGCATATATCTTGGGCACATTGCAATGCCCGTTCACGTTATAAAATTCTTTAAGCTCGTTGAAACGATCCTCCCAGCTAGTATGACTGTCACGTATTGCCCACGTAAAACCGAGCCGACAAAGATCGTCGACGCGCTGCTGCGTCATGCTGGACGATTTGCCGTTCTGCATCTTGCGATACTCAGTTCTCTGTCTGTTGACAAATGTTCCCAGGGATGGATTAGGCTCGTACTTGAGTGGTACGTCAACGTTGCCATGTTCTTTTTTGTATTCGGTCAGGAGTTCGATCCATTTGCTCCACGATGAGTAGGATTTGGACGCGGTGGTGGCTACGTTCCCAGAAGAGTTTGTTTTAGCGGTTGGACAAAAAGCAGCTGGTGGACGGCCCCAAACAAAGCCCATGCTCGTAAGGGTTTGCACTCGGGTGGGCGTCATGGTACACGACTCCCTGCATTTGACATCTCCGGCATCACCACGACACATTTTTTGGTACTCAGTACGTTGATTTACGCACCACTGATACAACCCTTCATAGTGGGTACCGGCGCCATATCCCTGGGGCACGTTGCAATGTCCGAATCGGTGTAGGAACTGATGCAGTAGGTAATGATGCTTTCGCCAGTCGGCTTCCTCGCTCCAAGTGCACGAATCCTCTACTTGTACATTAATTGCGACAGGGTCCGGAACGGCTGGTCGCTGGTAAGCCTGGTGGTGTTGATAGTAAGGTGGATAGTACTGATTCGAAGAATGATGATACCCTGGACTTGCCGAGGGTAGAGCCGGCGGAAGGCTTTGCATGCTCCAGTTGGCCTGTCTTGGATGCTCATATGGAGGCAGTGTCGACATTTGTGGCGCGTCAATCCATCCCCCGGAGCTCTCCGAAGCTACTGGACGTTGGGGAGGATGGTGCACAGTGGGCGCTAACGGACTTATGGATTCATCGGACACAGCCTTGCGTATGTCAGACGGAGAGGGTGTAATCAGATCATACTTAACGGGCTGTAACCCCGTCTCATTCGCATGGCCGTCGTGCTTGTCGACGGTGGCGATGATTTTCGTCTCGCGATCCAATTGACTCGGTCCACGCAAGTTGTTCCTTGGTGGGAGAAACTCCTGTGGTGTAGTATTCGTACCGACTCTGCCGGCGCGCTGTGTGAGCCGCCAATGATTCAACGGCGTGGAATGACCGGAATGGTGAGAAGACGGAACACGCCAAGGATATGGCTGGTATGGTGATGTAGGAGAATCGACCGATTTGGATGCAACATTGTAGATCGTTTGCCCCGGACTCAGGTGTTGTGTGGGACCACCAGAATGAAATTGAGTGGTCACGGGATGGTATGCATTGCCATCCCCACCCACCGAGTGACGATCGGGACTGTAGTTTTCTATAATGTCCGATGAACTTTTGTTGCCATTAGAGTGATGATTGGTACCAAATGCAAGATCATTATGTTCCTTCTTTATGGATGGAGGAGATTCGAGCCTTGCATGGGCCATATTAGCGTGTGGCCTTCCCCCGTTATTCGCAGTTTGGAGAGGAGTGGACATTGGACTCATTTGCAGCCCGGGTAAGGGAAATCCACTCATTCCCAAGTCAAGATTGTCCGATCCGTCCACATTAAGTGGACTGGGGAACATGGACGGAGAACTCATGGTTTTACTAGCGATTGGTGATCCACGAGGCGACAAAAACTCGTCCTTGATATACTCAGAGAAGAATGCATCTTCCCTATATTCGCGAGAGAGCGAGAATTTTATGGGATAAACTTCCTCGATGGCAGGTGCAGCACCAGCCGCAGACAGAGCGGGGCCGCAATTGTCCTTCCGGTGATATTCTCGCATGATATTACCATCGTCTGATTTGAATGACCGGCTGAATAATGATATGTCAGTCTTCTCGAGCTCATTCACAGCCTTTCTCTTCTTGTCTAAAAGAGGAGACGGGGGTCTCTCCCTTAGATTGGTATTGGCGTTGCCTCTGCCGAAGGCGTGCTTGGGAGGGTCGAACATGCTTTCCACATCCCACTTATCGGTGGGAGAATCCTCCTCCATGTTGACTGCATGATGTTGCATGATCTCATCCGAACTCTTTTGCAACAATGACATCTAATCAACTTGACAGCATCGGATGGGGAGCAACTTCGGCGGATAATGCTACCCTTTCGCACATCGTTGTTTCTGCTTCCACCGCGTTGTCGAGGATGACTCGGGGGGCTGTTTCTTGTCTGGTAGCGCATCGTGCACATCAAATCGAAGCAAGTGGCTTCACTGTCTACCCCCAATTTTTGGCCAGGGTTTGACAATAAAGGGCTGGGGCTCAGGTTTGGGCTCAACCTTATTTTTTATTAGGGAGATAATGCGGAATGCCTCACTTAGCGATAGGTTTTTTTTCCACGTAGGAATTAATGCTAAAATGAGGTATTTTCCAGGTGAAAAGCTCTATGTAAAGGCATTCTCCAGTTTTTCTCAATAAAAATATGGGTGGTTCCCAGGACACCCAATTTACTTAATCAAGTACGAAATACAAAAACAAGTAT
>JALLPB010000993.1:0-11822 GCA_036939975.1 Cyclostephanos tholiformis | reverse complement strand
TGAGTAGGGAGTTTGTGATTTCAATCTTTTAAAAGCCAGGCACAAAGAGGAAGCATGTCAACTTTGTGAGGAGATCAGAGGTGGTTTGGTCAAGAATTATCCCAAATCCATTGCAACACCTGAGTTTGTACTCCTTTTTCCCTCTTCTACACTTTTTCTCTACAAAAACTTCTGACTCTTCAACTCTTTTCCTTAGCAGTGTCTCTAAATCTGAAGTTTAAATAAAAATCAATAATTCCTAAAGAGGAACTCAATACAAATCGATTTGGATATGAGAAATTGCCATAACAAAAAACTTAATGGGATGTCTCTTCGTAGAAATGCCGTAAGAATCCACGGAGGAAGTCAATATTGCCATAATTGAGATCCTTTCTTTATTCCTGTAAAAAAGGGGTTTCTCATTTCCCAATTTTATTGCTATGATATTCGTCGTACTGCATCCTATAGGCCAGTCAAAACAAAATTTTGTAATCATCACATAGATGGGAACTCAGAAAGTTCTACATGCACAGTTGCCTATTAAAATTGAGAAAAGAAACATTCAGGTCATTAGGAATTTGCCGGACAATTCAACAGCCAAAATATGTGCTGTCACAAATGACTCTTGGACTCGTGAGTGTGTTGTGTTGTGGCCCAACCAAGCCTTTTGAGATGAGGAGAGCTACCATGATGCACGGCAGCCCCCCCTCAATTTGCGCCAACATAGCCATCATTATCAATGAAATGGCTAGTGCATCCCACCGGTATGGGTATTTAGAGAATGATGTGTCGAGCTTGTCAGCCAGGCACATCAATTGAGGGAGATTTTGCATGTTTGCCGGATGCAATTGTAAAATCTATCTACTATGTTAGCAACGCAATATAACATTTGCATGCATACCAACACTAAGGTAAACATTATTAACTACATCTTTAAGTATTGTTAGTACTATAGTGTTGCCTTAGGACTCATTGGGGTCCATGCTTTTGCTAAGATTGGAGGGAACCCGTCATTGCACGATGGTGATGATGACTCCCTAACGATGTTGATGTCGTCATCATGGCAGCGTCGATGCATCACAAACAGTGACAATACATCGTAGTTCAGCCAAGGAGGCATGGCAAAGGAACGCAAAATTAATGTTATTATGGGTCTGCATATACTGTTTAATGGCCATGTGCAACCTTAGCACAGGACATATATTAAGATAATCATATTTACATAAAATAAGAATTATGAGAGAATTTCTCTAGACATCATATTGTAGTTCATACCTGCATGCTCCCACACATGTTACCACAGGTAATACTCAAGTAACAATACCATTAAACACCTTTGTTCTAAGGTATGTGAATCTTTGGTGTATTTATGTCGCTTAAAATAGTTTTCCTCCATCCTACAGTTGATATTGCTAATTTTGGATAATGTTCCATACGTAGTTAGTACTAGAGGACCACAACTTACACTCAACCATGGTGTCCAATGCTTCGAATAGACCAACGGACAGTAATATGAATGAGTTGTTGGTTATTATGGTGCAGCCATCTCCCTAATATATATACGTGGAGATAAGTACCTTCAGACATCCAGATCCAACAATTTTTGGCCAAGATAGGTGTTTGAAAGCGGTTGGTTATTTTGTTGGTTTTCAAGTTGGCAGGCATTGATGTGCGATTAGCTAGGCAGATGCTAGATAAAAAAATACAACCGGGCCATGATGGCCATCAGCGCCCCATGGCTGCTATGGTGTCCTTCCTTTGGCACCAAGGCATTAGTCAATCATCCAACACACTACAAGACAGGTTTACATCATTAAAACTAAAGAATGTTATAGTTTTTACTATTTATTAGCTATTCAAATGCATGGTACACCGTCGACATGCTGCTAAACAAATGCTGAACTATAATCACCCCCCGCCACCCCTACAAACCTCCATCAAACATCTCTGCCTCCCATGACTGGTGATTCTGACCAATGAAGATGAAAAGTGGCGCCCATGGCAATGGATGGTGGTGCTGTCATCATCGATGTTGGGAGTACTATGTGTGTAAGGTGAGGTGCATCGAGGGTTTTGATTAACTTGAAGTCTATTAGATGAATTGGCTAAGCATATTGCAAATTCTTTTTGGCCCTGAAAATGGCGAGGAATAAAATTACTGTACGTTCTCCTATTTACAAATTATGGTTATGGTCTGCGTGCCACCGTGTTGACAAGGAGTGGTGCCACATCTACTTTTATGGAACCTATCGATCCAGCTAAGCATGTAGATTCCTAAAATAAACATACTACAGTTTCCAAATCAATCTTTTTCCCATGCTTGGGAGGATATTCTCAATTAATTCCCAAGTCAGCTTCCATACATGAATGGAAAGATTCAAACTTTGAGAGAACTCTTTAGGAATCAATGAAGGAAATTATTGAAAATATCCTCCCTAGCATGGGAAAAAAGATAGTGGAAACAGTAATATAATATCAGTCCATTTTTCCCACAAACAACAGAATCCCCCCTATCAGAAAAAAAACATAACATGCTGGAAAATATACATATCGCAAAATATAATTATATCTGCAGATAGAGCTTGAAGAGAGTTTTCCAATGGATAGTTTGCCAAAGTAAATTTTAACAAGAACATAATGAAAAACTAGGTGAAAGCTACAAGGGCCAACCCCCCCCAAAAAAAACTGACAGGCTGACAATCAATCGCCACTCCATTAGGCATGAAGAACATGAGCTTGGAAGCAGACTGAATGGAGCAACATCTCCCAGGCTTGCATACACAGTGCGTCAACGATGCACCATTTGTTTAAATGGCAAATAAGAAGTAGTAAAATTTAGATAGTATAGTTTTAATGATTTAGACTTGTTGTGCAATATGTGGGCTGCTGCAGCATGTTGCAGCATTGGGGGTGGGGCACCATAGAGACCGTAGAACAGTGATGGCCACCATGCTTGGCATATATTTTTTCCCTAGTAACTTCACCTAGATAATTGGTCATATGTTTAATTTCTACACTACAATATTATTCCTACATAGGTAGTCCAAAAAATCAACCTCGACGTGACCAAAAACCACCAAAGTACAATAGCGCACCACCGTATTCACCATGATAACTTTGGTCCCCTCACATGGACACAAAATGGCAGCAACTAGAAGCCATGGGCAATAGAATGGTACCCGGGCATCTGACAAGTGCCATGGTATCATTCCTAAATAGTGGTGAAATGGAAGGAAGTATGCCTCAAAGACTTAATTTTGTTGATGTGGCAAATGCACTGATATGGTTACTTCCCGGTCAAAGCACATACCACTCAGCTCCAGCAACACAATTTTCATGGTGCAACACAGAAGCGGCACTCAACAGTTTTTTTGGGTGGGAAACATCAGGAACATACCAATGCAACATAGGAATTAAAGGTCTAAAATAGACAAATATTTCAATGGGTCTACACAATCCTTATTACTATTCCTTCCTGAAGTTTAACTACATGGTTTAATTCCAACAAGTGGCATGTGAGTGTCAAACCACATCACCTACCCTCACCTCCTCCTCCTTCCTCCATCCCTCCCCAATTGTCTCTCCCACTTCTCTTTCTACCCCCAATCCATCAAGATGCCTCACTCCATGGCAAAACAGAGAAGGGGTGGCAAGTCCGGAATCATCTGCAAATGCTACATGGTCCTTGAGAAATTCCAAATCCTTGGTGAGTGTGGCAGCAAGATTCCCTAACTGCTCAATCTGGAGTGATGGAAATGGGAATATCCCATTTACTTCTTGTTTGTTGGAGAGGTGACTAGGTGACACAAATGTGAACAAGATGCGTGGTTCTATGACAACAACAACAAAGAGGAGTCTTCACACCAAACCGCATGGTGCTATCTTGCCAGTTCAGGACAAGCTGCATGAGTGGCTCTTCTTTGCCAAACACAAGCTGGAGATTGTGACTGTGACAAGCCACCTCATTTACAAGGCCACATCACTTCTTGACGTGACAAGCAGATTCAAGGAGAAGCCATTTGGGGCACGTTTCAAGGATGTGAGTGGCTGGTTGAAAAAGCATTTGTACTTTTATCTCATGCAGATGAATGAGGCAATGCATTCTCCTCATATCATCAATGGGGTGGAGCTTGAATTTCCCATGATGACATGTCCAATGCTCACCAGTCCTCACTGCAGCAAACAGTACATATTCAATATGGACCAGACTCCTCTCTTCTTCTGCTACCATTGTGTATGCACTCTTGTGAAGAAGGGGTTGAATAGCAGACATGTATGCAAGTCAACCAACAACACATGACAATGTACCACTACACTCATTTCTTTGCCTGATGATCATCTTCAAGGGCCAACATGGCAAGCATGTCATGACACGCAAGCTACCTTTGCATGATCCCATTTTGCACTATTTGTGTCAGAGAATGAGGTGGATGGACAAGATTTGCACGCATGAGTGGGTTGACATTGTACTTGCAGTGTACCTTGAGGACACATCCTCTCCTCTAGGTATTGTGCATCAAGGTAATTCACATTCCTGGTGGATCCAAAGGGTTGTTGCTGCTGCTTGACATCAGGATTAATAGTCTACACAAGGTACATATTCATGAAAAGTGGGAGGAGGGGATTATGGACAGCATCAACTGGAACAACAAGATTTTTGCACCTTTTTGTGAGGATGTATTGGCTTGGGGAACTGAGACACATTAGAAAGTGCAGGGGCTTTCTCTCATGAAAAATTCATTGATGAAGACCAACTACAGTTGGTTCCCCCACAAGGATCTCACCGGCGTGATTCTTGGTGACCCATTCACAGCCAATGAGATTGCCAAGGAGGAGGAAGACAAGATTGCAATCATAACCAGGATGAATGAGATGGCAGAAGTGGGGCAGGCTTAACTCCAACCACCTTGAAAACCAAGTATTTACTGAATGCTTTCCTATACTTCCCTCCAATTGGAAGGACATTGATCTCCAAATTCAAAGGAGAGATGATCATTGCAATGGCATAGCCACAGTTGTGGTGCCAATTCCTTTGAGCTGTTGCTAATTCATTAGTGGGAAGCTTGTGGTCAATTATCTGGCATAAGATGCCATCGTAGATGCTCTAAATAGTCATTGGGGAGAAAACCAATGGCACGCCAATTTTCTACTTGGCCGTATCCCATCAAAATACTCCCTGTATACCCTCAGCACTTGTTCATATGGTGATGAGTTTGAGGACATCAATCAGCTCATGCCAGAATTGTTCACTACCAATTTGACCATTTGACTGCTGCCGCAGCATGGATTAGAGCCCCACTTAATGAAGATGTCAGGGGCACTCTATGGCTCCCCATGCTGTGGCATGACTAGTCGATCCTCCGCTACGGATCATGGGGGGGGTGTTAGTATATACGTAGACATAAGGTACTTAGACCTCAGTTCTACTCCTATCCTCTCATGCCTTCCATGATGGGGACCAGAGGCCTACATTTTTTTTGGTGTTAGAGAATGAATGGATTGGGCAAGGGAACAGTTGCAGCCATTGGCGTGAAGGGTGTATCAATGGAGATTAAGGGTGGATTGGGCAAGGGAACAGTTGCAGCCAATGGCGTGAAGAGTGTATCAATGGAGATTAAGGAAGGCATGAAAATAGGAAGACTCAGTAGCAGCATGATCATCTCCAGTGGTGCAAGATGATAAGAAATTATTCGAACAAAAAAGACTAATTGCATTGCAAGTTAAACGAGTAGTATATGTACGCTACATCAATCTCAAATGGCTGGGAGGCTTATGACAGGAAGATTGGATTCCGAGTTTGATGGAACACGTTGACGCCAGTAGGGGTGAGCCGAACTTATGTGAAGCTGCACCGGATTATTGCTGTTGCGCCTTGTTGAGTGGGCTACACGCGGTTGCTGCCAGGAATTATGAAAAATGCTAACGTTTTGACTGCTGTTGGGCGTCGAGGGGACCGTGCGCGTTTGCTGCCAGTGATCGTGAAAGATGCTATTATTTGCAGAGAAAAGCGAACCAGCCGTTGAACTGTGCATGGAGATTCCTCCTACAGTAGTTGGTATTCCCGAGACTGATTCAGTGTTCGACTGATGACTTTCGTGTGGGTTCATTATCGCATCAGAAGACCGTGAGGGGTTTATTGTCCTTGGTTGTGCTTCATCCACAAATCTATTCGTCCATATCCAATCACGGCTGTGAGTGTTGGTAACATCTGTCCTTGTGGATGGACTTGTGTGTAGGTTGACCGCGTTATTGAAATGTGTAACTGCTCGTGACCTGGTGGCAGATGGACTCGATTGCCCAGCTGAAAAAGACAAACGCATCGGCGATCTTGCTACGGACAGGAAGTGGCGACCCAGCCGTGGCCTTCTAGCGCGGAATGGCACCCCCTCTTGCATCCCGGACCCATTGACTATTGCCATCGCTTGCGCTAATCGTTCCGTACCGATGAGAGACGCAGAGATTTCTTTGATCTCTGACTTTGACACCATGTCTATTCGACAGCATGGGCATTGCTGGCTCTTAATCAGCCACTCAAGTATACAATCTTTATGAAATGCTGCGAGTCACAAACAAGCAACGGCAAAAGCTGAGTCTAGCGCTAAGTAATAAATCAAATATAATGATGCCCGGAACAATCATGTTACTCACCATGCGAGCATTTCTTCGAGAAAATGCGGATATCTCCCTCCTCATATGCACACAGACAAATAGCGCACATTTCCGATTCCTCGCTTGCAACACTTACGTCCTCATAACTAAAATAGCTGACAGCGCTTGACAAAGAGCGATCTGTAGAATTGTAACTTTCCGATTTAATGACCGGTATGACTTCATCTCCAAGGTGATTCACTGCGTTAAACTGATGATAACGTGAGGCATCAGTATCATTGGCGCCATCCGCAAGTGTCGCATGACGAGGTTCAGCACTCCAACCCCCGATCTCTTTACCGTCAATGTTAGAGGTAACTTCGGTGACATCGGACCCACATGTACATATTTCAGGTGTACTGTGATAAGTCGCTCGGAATAATGGAACAATTGCCGAACGGCGAGCGTCTCCATCATCGCTATCGTCATCACTTAAATCGGGTAAAGGACGCAGACCCGAAACGACCAGATCAGTATTTCCACCAACAATCATCTTTTGTGGCGATAGAGCGCGTGGAGATAAATAGCTTGAGGGAGTTTCGGCAGCGCCAAGAAAGGGTATGTCTGGGGGGTTATTCAGTTCGTCCAAAGTCACGTCTGGTAGACTTGTTGGTGATGTCCCTGAGGTCAATTCAAATGAACATTCTAATTCTCTATCGGGAGTTACCAAGCTGTCTGGGGGGTTATTCGAAGTCACATTTGGTAGAATTGTCAGTGATGTCTCTGAGGTCAATTCAAATGCTCGTCCTGATTCTCTATCGGGAGTTACCAAGCATGGTAAAGTTTCTGCCGTGATGCGTTCCATCTTTTCGACACATGAGTCTGAATTCTCATCTGATACGAACATATTTTTTTCTTCGACATAATGACTCAGTCCTGTAGGCATGCTTGAAACCATGGGCTCAGGATTGCTATCAATCACACGTTCATTATTGTCCTCGTCTTTACTTGCATAAATATTGTCATTGATAATTGTACGTTCTCCACATTCGACGTCTGGCTGAATACTAATACACTGGCTCTTCATTTTGGAAGTGACACTCCCGCTTACCCTATCAGCATCATATTGATCGAGGGTCGATACATTTTCTTGCTCTAATGGATGCTCGTCATTTGCAATTACAGCGTGATCAACATTTCCGGAAAAGAAAACGATCATTGGCCTCTCGCGATCAAAGATGCCGCCCTCGATCTCGTCCCAGCAACTTTCGTTCATCTGATCTTCAATGTCACTTTCTGCGCTGTTTTCCCGATATCTCTCCAACATCTCCGTGTCGTCACTAGGATTGAAAGAATCGGCAGGTATATTTATATTTATCCAGTCAGTCAACTCCTCTTGCGTCCTCTTGCGATGTTTCTTTACCAACACGCGTTTCTTCTTCTTCACGTAGGCCTCGTCTTCTGTAACAGGCTGTAAATAAATATCATTAGAGGGATCCAGTGTCTCATGAGCGATTATAACGATCATCAATTATCACTTACCCGACCATCATCCTTGAAAATTTCACTGAGGACTAACATCCTCGACGTTGGATTCGTGCTCACGGCCAACAGCTGCCGCTCTAATCTATCCTGCCGCCTCTTCTTCACGCAATAGATGGACTGTGCGCATGCCGCCAACATGCAAGGGATTAGAACGATGAAGCAAAAAAGCGAAAGCAAGATTCCTTCAGAATCCCCGTAAGCCGACGTCATCCCAGCCGACGGAGAGGTATCATTCTTTCCCAGGAGTCGTGCGGACTCGTCGTGTGTTGGAAGTAACCGGGGCGAGTGCGGCTTGTTCTCATTCAGTTGCATGTTTTTGTCCCTTAACGGGAGGAGACTTGGAAATTCGCCGTCCCTCCCGACAATGAGGGCTGCGTGAACGGGCCAGGATGAAATGGACAGTCGCCGCGCGCCGCCGGCCGAGGCCATTCTCATATTTTTAGCTTAACGAGGTGCGCAATCGATCCCGCCGCACGAAAATATATTGATTCCCTCGCTGCTCCGTAGAGACCAAAAAAATCTTATTGAACGAGCGGGTGAACTCTGCCTGGGCTTTTGAAAATACCCGTAGATAAAAAATAGTAGTAAGTAACATACCTAGGTAGGTAGTCCCTACTACGATACCTACATACACCTAAACACCGCATATCATTTCAGGAATGACCCACATCATCGCCTCCATCATCTCATCCCTCCATCCCCACTCGACTTTGCCCTCAACTCACTTCTCACTCTCTTAGTAATAATAGTGTATTTTACCATTACTCCCCCCCATGGCCGCGTTGGCCTCGACACGATCCCTCGTCATGCGCCGTCCGCGCGCCATCTTCCTGAATTCCGCCCGTCTCGATTATGACGGCACGTTGGATTTCGGTCGATTGCGCGACTTGACGGACCTTACGCTGAATAACGTCGACGCGTTGACGAACGATGACGACATCGCGAACGTCGTCAATAACAGCATGGCCGAGATCGTCATCACGAAGGAAATGGCCTTGCCGGCATCCGCGATGATGAAATTCCATCCCGGACTCGTGAGGCTCGTGTGCGAGGCGGGCACGGGATACAACAACATCCCCACGACGCTGGCGAGGTCCATGGGCATCGACGTCGCGAACGTGCCCACCTACTCCACCGAGAGCGTGGCGCACATGGTCATAACGTACATCATGAATTTCTCCGCGGCGATGTTCCATCAGGCGAGGATGCTGCACGATGGGGATAGGTCCAACTTCATCGTATTCAAGCATCCGATATACGAGATCACCGGGAAGGTTTTGGGTCTCATCGGGGGCAGCGGCACGATTGGGACCGCCGTGATCGACGTGGCGTTGCCGTTGGGCATGGAGATTTTGATATCCAGCCGCTCGGGACGTTTGCCGCGCGGACACAAGTACGCGGATCATCCGAGGGTCAGGGTCGTGAACCTCGACGAACTCCTGATGACGTCCGACTACGTTAGCGTCAATTGCCCGTTGAACGATCAAACAAGACACTCGATCGGGTCCAGGGAGATTCGCCTCATGAAGCCGACGGCCTACCTGATCAATACCGCCCGAGGAGCGATTATCAACGAAGACGAGCTGATAACGTGCATGAAGGAGGGGATCATCGCGGGGGCTGGCCTCGACACCCAGGAATACGAGCCTCCCCGTCACGATAGCGAGCTTTGGGAGTTGGACAACGTATTCCTCACGCCTCACATCGGATGGAGGCGCATCGAGACCAGGCAACGTCTGGTGGATATGACCGCCGATAACATCGAGTCTTACATCAGCGGATCAATACGTAACGTTGTCAACAAATGAAATTTTAGTGTGACGCCCAACCTTCCTTCTCTACCATCATGAAATATCGGGGGGACGTATCATGACCAAAGCTGTCGTGGAGAGGAACGGGTGTAAGTCAATCATTCAGTGATACACACAAGCAATATCCATGATAGTTCTATCTAGTATAGTTATTATCCTTTATTTGATAATGCCATCTATGATAGTCGGAATGACAGTCTTGGTGAGTATGTCAATTCTTATTCTCAATATCCACGTTACACTCCCTACCATCCACGTAAGGAGTAATCATTCCTGGAATCAATAGAATGTTGTACTTTATTTCACAAATAATCCCATGGGGGAGGATATCCTATGCTCAATTACAAGTTTTATTGGGTTTATTTCTTCAAATACAGACTTCAGATTATTCTAAGCTCCCTTTTTTATTCATCAATTACATTCTAGTTTTAGATCCTCCTTCAATGAATAGGACATTTTGCGTGCTCTCACTCTCTCTAGAGAGAGAGTGTGACTTCCGCACTCCTATCCCTAGCTATATCATGGTAAGGGGGTAAGAGGAGAAGTGAGTGCTAGGGTACTTAGGGGCTACGTACTATGGTAACAGAGAGGTATCATCCACTGTTATTGGTCTTGATTGACAAGTCATGTTTGGGCACACATTGTCACATGGTTCTAGAGTGGCAGTGATGACATCCATGGGTTCTTACGTTGGAGCACACTGCTTCCACAATAGGCATATTCAAAACACATCTATGAACATATGATGCAAGCTTACCTCCATCGCCTCATTGGAGGCTCGCTAAATTGGACGTACTATGTAGTAACTCCCCTAGCCCCCCACTCTTTGGCCATTGTTCTTTACTCCTGTTTTTCCACTTCCAAAAGGAAGGTTTTGACCATTAACGGGAAGCCCATATGGTAAGGTCAAAGTATATATTTCGGTTAGTTTCCTATCTAGGGTGGTTATCATAGGTAGGAATTGGTAAAGGGGGTCAAGGAATATTTACAGGGGGTGTTCACAGTTTATTGTCTTGCAAGGTTGTGATGGTAAGTTATCTAATGGTTTAGTTGTGGTTGGTTAATTTTAGAACACCGTTTGGACTGGGGAATGGCATTATTTGTAAGTACATCATATGCACATTGGGTTTCAATCCTGGGAAGGAAATGTGCATGTTGGGCTGATTGTCGAAGAGCAATTGGTGAAAGATGGGGCCAAAGCATCTGAAGGGGTCTATTGCAAAGGGTAGTAAGGCCATTTTTTGGAGGAGGTTGCTGATGATTTGTCACCATGTGTAGTGGTGGTGGTCTTGGGGTTGCATTGGTTGAGTAAATTCAACCTTGTGCCCTGTCTTTTCATAGATTTCAAGATCTGAATCAGTGCCTGCTGATCCTCTCAAGAGGCTTAACTCAATCTGTCTGCAAAATTTTTATCTACAGTACTAGCTATATATTTTAACTATGTACAATCATATAACAGTAAAACAATTCTAATATTGTAATACTATTAGATTTAAATGTATTGCAAAACAAAAAGGATATGCTGACTTTTGGTATCAGTCCAGAGCAAGAAAAAATTGCTCACAATAACAACCTATCTCTCCAAAGCAGCACAAAATAAAAATTGTAATTCCTGAGCAGCACAATTTGTTTGCTAATTTAGTGAGCAGCACATAATCTTATCAATATTAGGCTGTAAAACGAACATTTTTGGAAGGGGTAGTCATTTTCTTGTCTTTTCAGTAGGGGGTCAAGTGGGTCAAGAATGAGGGAAAAAGGACGGACCACAAGGCACCATTTTGTTGTAATCCAATTTTGTTCCTCACTTGTGACATGAGCCCAGAAGTTCACTGTAACTTGTGTAGCCATTGTTACACTTTAGGCATGCCTGACCCAAGGCCAGACATTAGGTGTGTACAG
>JALLPB010000992.1:0-11829 GCA_036939975.1 Cyclostephanos tholiformis | reverse complement strand
TTTTACATGCTATTTTGAGCTTTCTTTATTTGAATGTCCAGAGATCATTTAAATAGATTGCTTCAGCATGAAATATTGCTCACATATATGTTTGGAAGATGTATGTAAAGTTTCAAGACATAAGTTTGACCGTAAGTGGTCCGTTGGGGCCCCCAAATGCGTGGCGGACCCCAGCTACCAAAACACCTGGATTATCTTGTGTTTTTACATGCTTTTATTGCATCCTATAATTACTAAGCCAAATGTATGTGAAGCATAAAAAGCATAGGAGATGTTCTCATGCATGTGTGGAAGAAGCCCCTTGAGTATTGGGGCATGATTCCGTCTCTATGTGGGCCATTGGGGCTGCAGCAGAGTGGCGGACATCATGGTGAAGGGGGAGGAGGCTTTAAAATGGCAGGAACAAAAATTGTACATAGGAATTCAGTGTGGTCTACAGAGGAATTCGACTTAAATTAATATGAAAGGCATATCCTCCCCATCTTTCTTCCTCCTCCTCCGCTCGTCCTCCCACATTTCCTCTGCTGCTTACTCCTCTTTTCACACCTTCTCTTCCTCTCCTCCAACTGCACTTGCCATTATCTTATCTCTCCCCCTCTTCCAGTTCATATCATTTGATTGTTGAGTGATGATCCCTCCCCCTCCATCTTCCCCTTGCCCCTCATCTCCCTTGCTCACCTGTCGCATCCTCTCAATCACCATTGTACCCCCCACCTTTGCTATATCTTCCCTCTCTCTCCTCTCCTCTCATTCCCCATGCTCATCCCTTGATTTCTGGTCGTATCCTTTGTCAGTTGTTTGTTATATTTTTAAGGAGCGGCATGCAATAATTTTGTCATTGGTCGCACTCCTCCGTCCCCCCCTACCTTGCTGTTGTCCCCTTATCCCTTCAGCCCCCATGCTCACCCCTCTATTCACCCTTGCATCCCACATCATAGTCAGCTGATTGCTACTTTTCAATCAAACTTCATCACATCGTCATCATGTCTCCCCCATAGCACTCGTCCACTCTGCCCATCTTCCCCTAACCCCCTCCTCAACTTCTTCCCCATCATCTCTCCCTCTCTCATTTGCAATCACCCATTTGTCCTGCTCTCCTTCACCATTGTCTCCCCTCCTCTCCTTCCCCCCCTCTTTCTCTCGGTTGCCCTCAAGTTAATTGTTGTATGATCTGAGCGAGCACAATGTCACCATACTCGCTCCCCCCCCCATTGCCATCTCTCCCCTCCGCCCACCAGCCTCATCTCGGATCCCTCCCTTGATCCTCTCCACCGCTTCCTCTCGTTCCAGTTGATTGTTGGTTTCTCTGACTACCACTGGCGGCAGCAATGACGTGTCTCCCCTCATTGCCCCCTATGCCCCCCCTCCTGCCCTCTTCCACTCTCTTCTCACCTCCCTCACTTGCCCCTCCATTGCTCCATCTCTTCCTTCTAACATCAGTTGATTGTCATATGATTCGTGGGTGGGGGAAGTGACGAGTGCAATGATTTGGGGTTGGTTTGGAGCAAGAATAATGTATTTATTATGCCAGATTTTTTCTGAGCACCCTACACACAATTATGACAATAAAAACAACAAAAGGCAATCATTGCTATCATGGTTGCCACCATGGTTGCCATTGCCATGGTTTCCATCATAGTTGCCATTGTGGTTGTTGCTGTGGTTGTCATCATGGTTCTCTTTCCAAAATTTGGCCCCCACCTGCACAAGTATCAGTGTACTAAGGGTGCACCCATGATTTTCCCTTCCACAGCATATAAAGGTGCTAAAACACTTTGCATACATCCAATATGAATGTGTGTTGTGGTCAGCGGGGTTTTGCAGCCTCAACCATGACAACACAACATCACTTGGGCTCGATCATACTATATTTTTTCAAAATTTGGCCCCCAACTGCACAGGTATAACAGTGTAAGGGTGCACCAATACACCCATCCACATCATATGATGATGCCAAAACACTTTGCATACATCCAAAAAAATGAATGTATGATGCAGTCAGGGGTGGTTGCAGCCTCAACCATGACACCGCAACATCACTCGGGCTCAGTCATTCCCCAAATTTCCAAAGTCTGGCCCCCACATGCACAGGTATAACAGTGTAAGGGTGCACCCATATGCCCAGCATCCATAGCATATGATGGTGCTAAAACACTTTATACCAATATTAATGTGTGATGCAGTCAATGGTGGTTTGCAGCCTCGACCATGACAACACAATGTCACTCAGGCACAGTCATACCCCAAATTCCTAAATTTGACCCCCACTTGCACAGATAAATAACAGTGTAAGGGTGCACCCATATGCCAATCCACAGCCTATGAAGGTGCATATTCCTCAGTAGAAGAGACAGTACAGGGTCAGTCCCTAGTGAAGCCAAGTTAATGACTAGTCCAGTCACTAGTACAAAAATACTGACATCTGGGGTTTGTAAGAAAGAGGTCTTTTTTAACTAAGCTTTACAGGGATCATGTTGAGAGTTATTTGAGTGAATTGGGCTAGTCAGAATTGGTCCAGAGGCAATTTAAAAAATGGCATTTTGTCTTGTGGATCCCCTATTGCCAAGTGCAAAAGAGAGCGCAAAATCAGAGAAGTTCTATGGATTCTTTGCTTGGCATTAATGCAAGTTTCAAATCTGGGTGTTAAGGCTGTCGTAAAACAATTTCTTTAGACTGGAGGTTGATTCCTTGTTTTGAAGATGTAGCTTACAGCAACTTGTCTTGATGAAGGAATGTTGGTGGCAATATTGGATGAAAATGCAATCAAAGGATGGTTCCTTACAATCTTAGGGAGACAGAGGGATATGAGAGATAGGTGAAGGGACAAAAAAAGTTAAATATGGTATCAGTAGACATACTGGAGATGAAAATGAAGGGAGAAGGGGAAAATAATTAACCATAGAGAAAGGAGGATGAAGGAGAGGGGAAATTGGATGGGCAAATATTATCCAAATTAAATGGGGGGGAGGGATTGGGATATTATATTAGACAAAATAAGAGAAGAGGGGGGGGGGCAACTTACCGGTATTAGGGATCGCAACAATTGTGACACAACATCAATTAGCTGGAGATCCCATGTGAGCATGAAGGGTGCTGGCCAAATATTGATGTGTGCACAGCAGTGGCAGCGGCTGTCGTGGCTATCCTATGGTGGTGGCTGTGGTGGTGGTGAGAAAACATGGCCGTGGGGGGGGAGTACATTCCCTCGCTGGTTGGAGTCTATTCTTTGGTATGAGAATGTTTCATCGGAATACCACCTACATCAGCACTCATCATAAGTAAGTAGACAGTGGTATAGCATGAGTGAGGATGCATGCCAAGTGCATGTCTGGAGCATGGATGATATTAATAGAGTTCAAATCCCTGCTCACCACTACCATAATTCTTAAACTTAATCCCCTTTCATTTAGACCATGAATAGCAGTGGGCCATTTGACCATGGTGACCCCCATGGCCAAGGCAAATAGTCTACCTTACCATAGTGGCTGTATTGTTTGAGCGGCTGAGGTGGCACAACAATAGCAGCACAAGGATGGTGGCACAACGGAGGCAGCTGTGGCAGCATGACGATGGCCGCATGACAGTGGCGCCACAATGGCAGAGCGATGGAGGGGAGCATGGTGGCAGCACAATGATGGTGGCGCAACAATGGCAGCACAACAATGGCAGCCCAGAGGATGATGTGAGTGCAACAGCGGTGGCTGTGGCAACATGACAATGGCTTCACAACAATGGCAGCACATCAGCGGCAGCCCAGCAGGGCTGATGTAAGGGCAACAATGTGGAGGAGGATGTGGCGGTGTGCGTGATGTGTATTGTTGTGGTGTGCCAATATGCCAAAGTGTAGTGACAGAAAAAAAACTCATGTGAAAGAAGAAGTTGTGAAGCCAAGATAGTAGAAAAAATAACTTACAGTGTATCTGATAATAGACATATAATAATCAGAAAATACAAAAAAATGCAAAAGTCTAACACAATATTAAGGAAAGATTTAATTAAAAGTGTGATGACTAGTAATAAGACAGTTTAAACAAGGACTTTGAAGTTAAGTAGATATCAGAAAAGGCAAGTATTATAACTAAAAAATAAAAATGAGAAATATTTAAGTAGATATTTATGGAATTCCATTGATAAAAGGTATGACAAAGAGATTGATGTAGTGAAAATACCAATTTTCGGGCCTTATTAATTGTAGCCCGATGGAAATTTCTCTCCTGCTGGACATATGAAGATGACAAGAAAGAAGAAAGATGACACAGAAATTTTGAATTAACATTCTGAGATATTTGAAAGTAGGTACTGATTAGATTAGATTAGATTAGATTATTTGCTACCATTAAGGCTTATGTGCCACAGGGATTGTGCTTGCCACCGGGTTCATAGGGCTTTTTGTAACCTCTGAATTTGTTATTACACTGTACATAGAAGCCATTCTGCAAAGTGATCACAAAGTGAGAACAAATGAGGGTGGAACAGGTTTTATGGAGTGAGCCTGTAGGCTCAAAAGATCTGGTTATCAAAACCTATGTTGTCGGTGGCTTGGTGAAAGCCCACAAAGCCAAGCCTATTGGCAGTCCTATTTAATGCCCCATCTAACACCATTATAATGTAGTAAGGGGCATTGTTCTGCTCGCGATAGAGGTGACACAGTCCCACGTACAATCTCGCCACTAGACAATCAATGGGTGATTCTTGTCCTGGGGAATCCTATTGCAAATCTACCACTATGACATCAGGCATCACGGCAAGGTCTTCCAGTCTTCCAGGCGATGATTGCATTCATCAATCAACTCGCCATTGAGAAACAGCCTGCTCTTCTCCATCGAGTGCAAGGACTAGCGGTGTAACTGATATATTTATTATAAGTGAGTTTGTGTTCGCATTACAATTTATTAGTACGAAGGGAGGAGGGATTCTGTGGGATATGGATGGTGCCATGATGAGGGTGGTGAGTTGGGGGGGGCTGACCCCCTTTTCCTGATGCGAAGCACCTCTAAGCTTGTCTACTATTATCTTATTATGTCGTAGGATGAATTCATTTAACGCTCAGACAACGCCCTTAATAATACTTATGGACCATCTGTTCAAGAGAGATATCATGATGCACGAGTGGCTGGTCGATTTAGTGGACGTGTTTTCGGCGCAAGATGCACCACGTGTTCGAGGCATGATTTTTTTTTCTGTGACCCAAAGCGAGTTCCAACGGGAGTGCCAACAGGAGAGCCAAAGCAGAACAACGCTCTTTGAATGACACTCAACACCCCAAAAGCCTCACGTCCTGCCGTGACAAATGAACAGTCGACACTGCCGAAGTAGAAAGGAGGCCAAGGTTGAAGATGCACCATAATAAACACATTATCCTCCAACCGACATTGCGACCTCCCACACCTTGCTATCCTCGTAAACGTCCTCACTCTGACATCACTAGCATGGACCACCATCAGGAGCATGGTTGCTCCACGAAGGCAAAAACACCACTGCACACTGCCTCTGGGAAGCATGGTATCTCAATTCAGCTTGCCGTATCATCGAACCACGAGACGGCATCGTCGTCGTCGGAATCGTTCATCATGACGAGTGCTACAGAGCGGATAGCCTTCAAAAATGTTATCCTGTCGCCCCAGGAATTTTTTATAGCTATGCTCCAGTCGAGGGGATACCCCGGCACCACATACTGCAGTTTGAAGTGCGCATACCACAGCAGTCCAACCGTAAGTCGTAACCGCCATCATTGATGCTGTTTTGTCTGTGACACAACTATTCACTCACCACCTTATATCGTTCGTGCAACCAAAATAACAGATGCACCAGATGGTCAGCTATGGTGTTTCGCTGACCAAGGCCATACGATCCTCAGACGAGACCCAGGCGCGCTCTCTCCTCTCCTCTGGGCTGCACCCAAACGCGTGCAACAAATTCGGCGAGTCGATTGTCCACGCGGCATGCAGACGAGGCGATTCCGCCATGCTTCGGGCGTTGCTTGAAGCTCGGTCGTCTGTGCAGGTGACCGACGACTTCGGTCGCACGCCGTTGCACGACGCGTGCTGGACGAGCACTCCAAGTTTCGACACCATACGCCTGTTGCTGGATCAGGATCCATGGTTGCCCTGCATCGTTGATTGTCGAGGCAGCGCGCCTTTGGGGTACGTGAGGAAAGCCCACTGGGCTGTGTGGATTGGATTTTTGGGGGCCATCGCGGACCATTATTGGCCGGACTTAAACGAACTCCAGAACGAATCTAAAGATACCGGTGAACTTCAGATTGTTCCACCGTTAGCCCTGCTAGAGCCCAATTCAAGGCCTCTCCCAGATCCCAGCCTGAACGGCATCAGCCTTGAGATCATCGAAAACCTTGCTAACGGCAAAATCACTCCTCGAGAATTAAGTGACAAGGGGATAAGTTTTGAACCCAAACCCTATCAAGAAATAAAGTGTACCAGCATTGGTCGAGCACCCCGTTCTCGAATAACCCTCGATCGAATGGGGTCCAATGCCATCACCTTTGTAAGGGGCTCGCAGAATAATGCTGTTACCTTCACTTCAGGTGGGTAGTACATATATGCCTAAATTGAATGACGGATCACGGCCTTTTGTCGCATAACAGACGATCTGAATCTCCTCCCCTCTTTGGCATTATTAGTTCATGTAAAGTTAAGAGATAACTTAGATGATTAGGAGATAGAGGCACAACAATTGAGCAGTATAAATGAGTAATTCTACGATCTTAACTAAGTCAGTGTCTACCAAGAGGCAGCTCTTTCAATCACGGAGATAAGAGGACAGAGCACGGCTGATATTCACCGCACCAACCCTCGTTCATTGTTGCACAATTTCCTGGACCATCCTGCCAGCAACAGCTCCTGGAATCACATACCTTGCGACATCGATCCGCCAGCACCGGATCCACACGTGCCCTCGGCAGGCAGGCCTCGTACATTTCATTCATTCGCCCCTCCTCCGTCTCCTCCCACGGGATGTCGGCGGGCGAGTCTCCGTCACCGCCGTCGTTGGACGTATCCATATGAGGCACCTCCTCCTCTTCCGGATCGTCCGAGGGAGAGACCAACACCGTGCATCCTTGGTAGGCGTTGCAGATTGCATCGCCGTTCGAGTCGTACTGGTCGCGGCAATTGCCAAGCGTCCCATCAGTGGAGAAGCAACAGAGGTAGTTGGCGCACAGGGCGTGACACGCCGCAACCAACGAGTCGTCCCCCTCTGCCCGGTTGCACACTGCATGGATAGCGCTCTCGATTGCGGCCGACTGCGCTCCTCCTCCCCAATGGTTATCGTCGTTTGCGACAACGAGGCCATCATCCCCCGGCCCATCAGCGACCTCCTCGCTCGCCAACTCATCCCCACCTTGGGAATCCGAGGCCACGCCACCGCTATCGCTCGTATCATTCGTGGATGATGGAGAGTCGTTCGCTTCGCCGCCGCCGCCGGCGGCGGCGACTTCGGTCTTCGCATCCTTCTTGGGTCCATCCACAAGCAATCGACACGCGCCGTACGCCTGACACTCCCCCGCGTGTTCACTCAAGCAACTCTCGCTTTCGCTGAAGCAGCAAAGGTGGTGTTGGCAGAAGGCGTTGCAATCCCGTATGCCATCCAAGGTGGCGATGCTTTCCGCGGAACAAGCGTCCTCCAATAACTTCGCGTCAAGGCCGATCAATGATATCCCCTCCTCCGGGAGTTTCTTCGTGACGGCCGAGTTGGCGTTGGTCATCATGAAGTCACCGATGACGCTCTCGCAAGCGGCGTACGCGAAGCAGTACGAGTTCCTTGTCGAGACGCACCCCCCGAATTTCTCCTCCTTCTCGAAGCAGCAGTAGTGACCGTGACAAAGCGACAAACAGGCATTGCGACCGGGCGTAGTTAGGAGCGAGCGCTCGGAACACGATTGGAAGACATTCTCGGATAGTTTGAGGAGGTCGGATTGCGACATGGGCTTGAACTTCCCCTTATTGAACTTATGGAGATTCCAATGAGGCCTGTGAACGATTTCCTTCTCATGTTCGACCCACTTCGATGATGCCTCCAGCCATTCCTCGCCCTTGGTGTGGGGATGACGCTCCCTAATTGCAATGCCCCCCATCGTCGTCGCGTTCCCGTCCGATGTGCCGTCATCGTCGTCCACGGGAAGGCCGGCCTCGTACCCCAAAAATCCGCATCCGATCACGGCCGCTAGGAAAGCGATGGTCAAGCACGCGACCTTGAGCGTCGCGGATCCCCTCGTCGTCGAGGAGGGAGGTCCCTTCGAATAAGGGAGGGGCATGGAATATACGTACTTGCTCCTCGTGCGGCGGGAGCAGATTCCGCGCGGACACCAAGACGTCTGTGAGCCGTGTCGACCCCATCCCCCCCCAACGAAAATGCGATCGTCGTCGTCGTCGTCGTCTTCTTCTCCGTTATAATTATCGTCATCGTTGAAAACTCGCTTTTTGAGGAGGTCGTTCGCCTTGGCCCGAATGCCGCCGACGGAACGTCCGTTCGCTCCTCCCCCGTCGTCATCGTCGTCGTCATCGTCGTCATGCAGGCGCACGGGGGAGAAGCCGACGTCGTCAACGTCGAACTTATCTTCCTCGATGTGGTATGCATTGCAAATTCGATGGTTATCCGTCGCCCTCTTCTCCTCGTCGCAGTCGCCGCCGCCGTCCCAATTGAAGATGCTCGCGCCTGGATCGTCCTTGTATATCGTTTCCGGACCGGCGCCATCGTCCTTCATTCTGGACGACGATTTCTGCGACGGATCGTCTCGATAGCGCGTCGATGGACCGCCATCGCTCGCCAGCTCAACGTCGTCGTCGTCGGTGGATTGCAGCAGGGTGAAAAGGGGCTCCGATTTTCGCACCATGATGGGGGGTGGGGTGATAGGTAGAGTGTAGAGAGAGAGAGAAGGAGGGAGAAAAAATTCTTACTCTACACTACTACTGCCTAAAATATAAAATAGCCTACTATACTCCTACTAAAAAATAGAGTACTAGGTAGTAGAGAGTATCTGTTTTAGTAGGATTCGTGATTATTGTGACTGTCGTACACATCATCATGTCATCACATGAAAGCTTAAAGGGCCGCCCCCACTCATAATCTCATTTTTTTTTTTTTTTTTTATTGTAGAGGATTTCTCATGAGAAAAAAACAAGCAGCAAAACGAACAATAAGACGACATCATCCATTATAAGCAGCAAGCAGCAAGCAACAGGCACACATTATGTTCGACGTGACGTGGGGGGAAATCGCCGTCCTCGCCGCCGTGGGCCTAACCCTGCTGGGCCGAAAAGACCTGCCACCCGCATCCCGAGCCCTCGGATTGCAAGTAGGACGCGTCGTGGGATTATTACGCGGCGCGCGCCTTCGCGCCGATCAGTACGCCACCGATCACCAACTGCGGAGGTTGCAGAACGAATTCAAGAGCGGATTGAGGGAACTCGATGCCGTGAAGGCGGAACTCGCGGGAAGCATGACCATTGGTGGAGGTAATCGTATCGGTGAGGGGATGGGGGGGCTTGGTGCATCTGTGCCCGGGGTCGATCGTGGTAGGAGGAGGGCGGAGGTTAGACGCAAGGCGGCGGACGACGGGACGAGTACGCTTTGGGCAGCGGGTGGAGTTGCTGTTGGCGAGGGAATCCTCGCCGGGGCCTCTAATAGCAGGCCGATGGGCGTCGGCGTCGGCAGCATGATGGTGGGGGACGGCCCGTCGTCGGCTCCTACTACCGCGGCGATCGTCGTTCCTCCTCACATTTTGTCGCCGCGATCCCGATCGGTCGCGGCCGTCGCCGAGGAGGAATGGGAGAGGCGCGGGATCGGATTCCGTTCCATCGCCGAGGGAGGTGAGGGCTGTGCTGCGTCGTCGTTAGAAAGAGGGGTTGGAAGCGGCGGTGGGGTCGGAGGCGCCGTCATACTGTCCAGTCACCTGCGGCAGTTGTTGATATACGATCAATACGAACGGACACTTCGTGAGCAGGACGAGGCGCTTAGATCACGGATCGAGAGGGTGAGAAATGAGCGCAGCATCGGGAATGGCACGGGTGGGGGGGGGATGAAATGAGCCGGTAGATTTCATCGTAGTTTGCGTGGATACGTCGTTGCCAAGTGTGTGTTGGAAGGTGGGTGGGGGACGATTCGGTCTTACACCGTGCAACTTCATAACAAGACTCTCGCCGTTACAAGCTACAAATCTTGTGATCCGCACGAACTTAACGGGCAACCTTTTCGTTTATAAAAGGAGCATAAAACTGTTTGTCCCCTGCCTGAAGGGGCGGTGGTGGGAGGGGATTTTTTGTCGAAGGAGGAGCAGACCTTACCCATTTTTTCCGTTTACCACGGTCGGGGAATGATGAACAATAATGACGACAACGGTGACACCCTAAGTAGGAGAAGATTATTCCGCTATTGAAAATTTATCCATTTTGCGGTTAGATGGTGTGATGTGCTTCTGTATTGGTATGAGACCAGTAACAGCTGTATGGGGGAGTTGCTGGTAGTCTGATATTTCTTACATAGAAACTTTGCCTTTGCTCCCCTCTCTCACACTGGCAACCTAAAAAAATTCACTCCCACCGCCGACGCCGCCAGCCATCATAGTCATCAATGTCCGCCGGCTCTAAACGTCGCCCTCAACCATTTCCGCCAGTGTCGTGCTACGGATTGAAAATTAGACTGTTTTTGTTTAAATTAGGAGCAAGCCAGAGTCTTTACTACAAGTTAACTATTACGCGCAGATGACCAAATGAAGTATTTACTGCAACATGTTGATTGGGTTCTTTGGGCCAATGCTAACTTGAACTTATTAAATGAGTATTTTTTGAGAAAAAGAAGTCTTCACTGCAAGTTAATTATTTCACGCAAATGACTAAATGAAATATTTGCTGCAACATGCAGTTTGGGTGCTTTGGGTAAATGCTAACTCCAACCTATCAAGTGAGTCTTTACTTCAAGGAGAGCCCTTCTTATTTGCCTTCCAGTTGGGTAGAAGGATGATTTCCCCATCCCCGGTGCTAGTACCACATCAACCTCTCATGCATGGCAAATTGCAACATTCCTGGTCTGTGTGGGAAATTTCTCTTGTGGCATTGTTTCAGCATGTTATGTCTCTTTTGATCCCATGACTTAAATTCATTGGATACCTATTTAGAGCATCTGCCACATGGCCAATCAGAGTTGCACTCCTCCATAAAGGATGTCTTCTTGTCCAATCCTTGCTCTCAATCAAGTGCATATGTAAACCATTTTTCACAACAACAAGCATACCACATCTCTAACATAAAACATTTTTTAACATTGGGTTCATTCATTGAAGGTGGACTCTGTACCTGTACCAGGCAAAAGTAGTGAAATCATGTTTGATGATGAACCAACAAGTAGATTGTATAGAAGAAAATCAAAATAGTGGTATCATGCTGGAGTAAACATAGTTTCCTTTTCTATTTTCCAGGCCATTGACTTTGACAGTTGACCCCCGAGGCAAATGAGAGCCAAGGGAAGATATGATGAGCATTTTCAAAGTTGACCTCAGCCTGTTCCTCTTGAGTGGGAGAGAATGTGCTCATAGAAAGGCCAGTAATTGAATCCATTTGTTGCAATGAATAAAGCCTCCACCATTTTGGGGGATCATCTAATAGATTTCCATTGCCTTGGGATCATTGAATGGATTTAAATACCGTAAAAACCAGGGATTAGGGGACAGCTAATGTGCAAGGATGTGACAGCTAAATTGTTCGACGTGTCGCTTTTCATTTGTATCAAAAGCTGCGGTAAATTTCATGAGTCAACCCAAGTATCTCCTTATGGTTCGGCACAAAGGTCAATATCCTGGCCACAAAGGTGCGAAGG